>QKMV01000372.1:0-23894 GCA_003287335.1 Lednia tumana
AATAGACCTATTCCAGCCAAGAAAATGATACTAGATCTACCATACTCAGAAAAGCCACTTGAGTTGTGATTGCCCTACCCTGTCTGTGTTAAATGCCAAAGCTAGCTTGTATGAAATACCCAAATTTGTATCAAATTGGCATTGGTATTTAACCCAGGTAGGATAGGGCAATCACAACCCAAGTGGCATTTCTTAGTAGGTGTATCCACGGAGGTTAACTGAAAGTCCATGGTGTATCTAGCATTCTTTTCTTGGCTGGTATAGGTGTCTATTGCAATTTTCATACTGCTCGGGTTTCTCGGTGGCTTTACACGGCTGTTGCCTACTACCTTCACACTGTGACGTCAGGGCGTACAGATCCGTCGGAATCCAAATGTGTCGTTGTATATGGGAGTCTCAGCCCTTTGGTGCATACTGTCAAACCACACTGTGTGCCCGGTGTCGCGGATGTCAAGTTCATGAAAGCTTTGCGATTTATATTTAATACTGTTGTAATTCAAATGTTGTAAATAAGTAACCGAAGATGTCTGGTGCTCATGGAAATATATTTTATCCTCAAACCAGAGCAGCATCAACATTAACCACCCTCATAGATGCTGATGGAAAAGAAGTTAATGTATGGTACCATCATTCCTGTACACAAATATTATCTAAAAAATGACCAAAACAAAGCTCTCTACTATTTATTTGCCATTAGGTTGAAGTGCGTGAAGATGCAGAGCTGAAATCAAAATTACAAGAAATTATTGACCTGCTGGTTGCTGCGGGTTATTTTCGAGCACGCATTAAAGGACTGTCCTCCTTCGACAAGGTTGTTGGGGGAATGACTTGGTGCATAGAGACCTGCAACTTTGATGTTGATGTAGATCTCTTGTTTCAAGAAAATCTAACCATTGGACAAAAGATGTAAGTGACACTCCAACTAGATGGTTCATTGTTCACTCAGTCATGAAACTAATAGGCTACCATATATTTCAGTGCACTTACAGAAAAAATTGTGTCTGTTTTACCGCAAATGAAGTGCCCACATCAAATCGAGCCGCATCAGATCCAGGGGCTTGATTTCATACACATATACCCAGTCATACAGGTAGTAATCTCTGAAGTTCTGTGCATCTGCAAAAGTTAATGTTCAAGTAGCACGTAATTGGCATAATATTCTCACTTCTCAATTTTTATGTTTCTAGTGGCTAGTGAAAAGGTCTGTGGAAACAAGAGAGGAAATGGGCAACTTGGTTCGTGCTTTTTCCATAAGCCAATTTGAGAAGCATTACAGCATTCCTGGAGAGCAGACAGATCAATGTAAATATTTGGATGGAATTAAAACCATACATAATGTTTACCGACCAATACGCAGATTTAGACGTAAGGATGCTCCCCCGGAAGATGAAGAATCTCGTGTACAAAGCACTCTGTTGGAATATGGTCAGAGAATTTCCAGTATATCAGATACCAAGATGGCAGAAGAATTAGCTGGAGGGGAATCAATTCAACCAATGTCTCCAGAGGAACAAAAAGTTGAAGAGGTACCTAGCTGGCAAAACATTAAAATTATTACTTTTGCTTCTTATTCAGTGTCTGTTTTCTTGTATTGCTACGAACTTTTAGTTTTGTTTATATTGTGTGTGCCGTTCTAATTCGCATGTGTTTTCTTTTGTTTTACAATGTGTGTCTTGATTAAATTGCACGTGGTCAGCAAAGAATGAGAGCTCTCATGGGTAGTATGGCATCCATGGACAACCAGGAGGTATGTAATACTGAAACTAGGAAGGCAACTTTTTCAATCTGATTTATATCATTCTCAAGATGAAGCCTTATATCTTTTTGTCTGGTCTCCTCAAGGGACGGCTTTCTGCTGGTGTTGTTGGGAACATTGTCAGTTTGCAAGCGCAAGAAATAGCAACGGCGGCCAAGCATTACGCAGAGCTTCAGGCTAAGAGATGTGAAGGTGGTGTGGTACACACTCATGCAAGTGCAGCTCTACAAAGACAGAAAACACTTCTTGAAGAACAGGAGCAGGCCCTTCTTGCCGAGAAAGAAAGAATCCAGAAATCCTTAGCCGAAGAAACAGAACGACTCAAAACCCTGCGTCACGCAAGGGAAAAGGTGGAAATGGAGTTAGCTGAAATGAAAGCATTGGAAAATGATGAAAATCAAGGGTAAGTTCTTACAAATCTACCAGCGGTCAATTGTGCGGAAGAAAATAATTTCAAATGTTACCTTGTTATACTATTCATTTCTTGGGATAATGAAGCCTATTATTTTTTAGCATTAGCATTTTGGAGGTAACTGGTTTCTGAGTTAGCACATATTCTCTTACCCACTAATCATTGGTTAATTTGGGCGTAAACTCACGTCAATTCCGTTTCTCCACAGTTTCTTATAATGATAGGTACCAATGATGTTATTCACATCAGCTTGTGATCTAATTTTATTTTGAAACATCTTAAGTGGCAGGTAGGGAAGTGCAGGCGTAACTCCATTATTAGAGTTGAAAAGTTGTAACGAAAGTAGTGACGAAGAGTTCAAAGTTTGTTGAAATCCACTTCATAGTACTTGTTAATTATGCTGGAGTCTATTTTTCATTTCGCACTCAATAGACGATTTACTAAGAATTTTCCAGAATCAAATAGGACTCTGCCAAAAAGTATCCCCTTAAGCAAAGCATTGCATCTCAATTTTATCGTCAAATGACCATTTTGCAAATCGTGTATCATATAAACCCCATCAATATAGCCGACAGAGATCCGCTAGATGTTTCACATCACTGTTCATCACTCGTTCTCGGCACACACTCACTTCATTTTTTAAATCCTTATCAATGTTATTTCAAGTAGTTTTTGCGCCTTTCCTTCCTGGTTCATAGCTCTAAAATATGCATCCCTTCTGTTCCGATTGATTTTATGGAAAACGCCTCTAATAAGTGTTCTATAGCTGCTGCCGTGAAAACAGAGCAAGCAGCATAAAGAATCGTTAAAAATTTACCTGTGCAATTCAATTTGACCATATTGACGCATGAGAGTGGCTGTGGTGAGTCCTACTCACACCTAAGTAAACATCGGTGATCTGCGTGTAATTGCGTCAGGAACTGTAGCCACTCGAGAAAGAGGTCGACCGACCCAGAATTGGTTGTCTAAGCAGATCTAAATATGTCTTCTGAACTAGCTGTACTTAACTGGAGAGATTTTGCCTTCAAACGGGTAGCCTCACTCCAAAAACATCTTGACTGGGGCTGTGCACCCCCACCCCCCCCCTCCCTACATGGTGTCTCGGTCGTCGTGTTCAGACTCCATTACAGCATTTACAGCCCTTTTTCATTAGAAATGTATCAGCCCGAAGGGACACGAGTGTCGGAGGTAAAATACAGATGAAGAATAAAAGAAGGCCATGCTGCCCAACATGTTTGTGGAGGATTTTGTCCAGGCTGAAATACCTTTCTATAGCCGTAGAATGAGAAAAAGAGCTAACGTAAATGTGTCAACAATCATAATTATGGTAATATCTAATTAGTATGAAAATAATTTTTCAGGCTTCTTAGAAAACTACAATCCTTAGTTATTTTGAATGAGAGTTTGAAAAAACAAGAAGTTGAGTTCCGAGAACAATGCAAGGTGGAACTAGGACGCCTTCAGAAGCTGGTGAAAGATGCGGAAGATGAAGAAATGCCAGATGAGAACAGGGAACTTGTAACTGCTCAATACCAAGAAGAGAATGAGAATTTTCAGAGATTGCGATTGGCTTTGGCAAAGAAGAACAGATCATTTGCTATGCTTCTCAGGTATGCATCGATTCCAGCCTAGTCACATTAAAGGTATAGTCAATGAATCGCTGAGAACGTCAACAGTCACCAGTACACTGACATTTTTTATTTTATGGTGCCAATTGTAAAAAAAAAAATACTGTGTTGGTCTAGGTAGGAATAACATTACTGGCGATACTAATTGCGATTTCCTTTGCTATTTCTCTTATTTTTGCGATCAATTACTCAGACACTTGCACTTAGCACATATTTATGAGCGTGGAAATGGATTGTCCAGCACAGATTTGGAACCAAATATTTAGAGCATATTTCCAGCTGTGTACTTTTGCTGACAAAGCTTTAAATGTGGCCATTTAGGCCTTGGAAACCTTACGGAAACAAGACTGTAAGTGCACTGATCTATCCCACAGTATGTTACAAAATGTGTGTATTACAACCGGTTCTCGGAACACAGTTTCGAGCGCTTATTGAACGGAATGCATTTAAATGTTGACTTCGCCAAGCTTCCCCGTGAGCAGCAAGATACGATCTAAGTCCTGACCGCAAAGTGCAATCGCATGAAGCAAGGAAATTTAATTCCATTGGCTCACGGCTTGTCTTTTACTGTGTTTTTTTTTCTGGTGTTTTGGGGCATGCAAACCAACCCCAAGTGCAACGGAGTAGGTTAATGTTGACCCTATTGTTGTGATTTATTTCTATTCTTTTTTGACATCACAATGTTATGATTTTAAACTAAGACAATTTTACACCATATTTTTCTGAAGCCAAAAATATGAAGGGCAAAAATGTGTTGGCAAAATATCATTTTTGTGTGAGTGCAACTAAAATGATAGCTGCATGTAAATCTACATCATCGCATCTCATTATTTTATTAGCCGCAACTGATCCATACCAGGCAAATCATGTGTAATTTCCATTTTTATGAAAAAATTCCCTCACATTTTAACTTAATTACTTAACAAAAAACTGGTCACTTTTCAGCCACATAAAAGCTGGGTAACTTCAACATTATCTTAATTACTTTTTAGTCAATTAGTGACCTTTTAACGAATTACTTAGACAGAGTAACTCATCCAATTCTGCTTCCAGGCAACTGGATGAAGTGCCTGGGAGGGCAGAGCTGGCCCAATATCAGCGTAGATTTCTTGAACTCTACAACCAAGTCGGAACGAAGCATAAGGAAACGAAACAATTCTACACGCTGTACAACACCTTGGATGATACCAAGCTATATTTTGGAAAAGAGTTGACCCTTCTCAACTCTATACTTGACAACTACTCTGAGTACGTACTTCTACCTATCCTTCGATCATAGCTTGCCTGAGGAGATAGGGAACGCAAGCCTGTGGGTGGGATTGTATTACATTTTACATTGCATTCTTTGTTGAGAGTTCAACAGATCAATATTCTTTAGTATCTGACGTGGATGGGCTTCTTTGGTGGTTGTAAGATTTGATGAAATATAGTTGCGCGGCATCCCTTCGAGATGTCCGTTTCGCACGGCAAGTGGTCGAGCTGCTTATCCCCAAGAATGCTAGCTATGATCGAAGGCCTAACGCACCGTCAGTGAATCGGATGTTGATGAAAAAATGCCTAAAAGTAAGAGCTGAAATTGTCTTTCTCCTCAGGGCCATGTCATCAGCAAGTAGCAAAGACCAATTCATGAAACAGTTTGAAGCAATTGTGGAAGGTGTCAAACTCAACAAGTCCAAAGTGGAAGCACTTCGAAACGAGGAAAGGCAGCGTAGAGACAAGCTGAGCCAACAGCTGCTCAGCCTCGTGGAAACTCAACGCAGTTACGTGTCGGCGGTGCGTCAGCTCAGCATCGAGTGCCGCCGAAACGAGGCTTTACTTGCCAAGCTGAGGGGCCCGTGAATGCCAACGATCATCATTATCTTTTATACTACTGCAAACATACCTACATATTCACCACTAATGCTGTTATTTAGTTGTATGTTACATGTATTGTTAATGTGCTCCTAGTGAATAAAGCAGAGTACCTACTAGCATTTATTGAGAACTTACTTCAAGAGAATTCTCCCCTCCTTTTTTTAAAATTCGGTCCACGTGTTCTGTTTGATTCTATTTAAATTATAAGCATGCAATTATATTTTTCTTTGCAAGATGAATTGTAAGTTAATAATGTCTCCGGACCAGCTAAATAAGTGTCGCAGGCTCTCATGACCGCTGCTCCACCATCTGACCTAAACGTGCGATGACATTTCTGAAGGAAAGTAATCTATCGGTGGTAGATCTCACTAGGAGAATTGATCCAAGAGAGTTTGGGGTTCGATTCCTCGAGCAGGCAGGCATTTTTGAAGTAAAATAATATTCTTAACTTAAAAACTAGATATGTAAATGGATTTAAGTAGTAATCCTCGCCAATTGTCAGAGACTTTACATCGAGTATAAGCGAGCACATGCCAAGATGGCAGCCGCAGTCGGGAATATTGTATCCACAAGCCAGAAAAGGTGCGCGCTCGGAGCGCAGCATTTCAGCCGGGCCTTATTTCGTGATTGTTTAGTCAAATTGAGGTTTTTTAACTTTAATTTGTAGATTTTTAATCTTTGATTTCCCAATCAGAACTTTTGTAACTTGAGCAGTAGTGGTGGTGGGGACCCTGCGCTACCAAAATTGGTTCCTTTCTGAGATTTTTGTGGTCACATCACGATTTATTAATTAAATTCATGATAGAAGATGAACGTTCAACTGCCTCAAGTTGATAAAAGGCCGAAGGGGCAATCTTCGATAAGTAAGCCGGGGAAATCCAAAAATTTCGGGAATTCTAGTTCTTCTTGAGATGGTATTTGTTTCTGACTAATAATTGCATTGAGGATTTAATGGGGTGAAGACTCAAAAATAAATAGTATTTATAACCTAACAATACAAGTAAATTGAGAAAAATTAGGTTTCCGCTGTTAACGAAAGCTAAGCCCAGACTATAGTTATGGTAAAATGTCGAGACAAATTCCAGATTTTGAGGCGGTGCTCATCGTGGGGAAGCACATAGGAGCAAAATTCCAACTACCTTTGAAACCCAAATGAAAGACCAAGGAAACCCAAAGAAAATAAGCCCAAATTACACGGCAAAGTCAAGGCCCAAATTGCACGGGGAAAACCAAATTTTTTGGCTGAAATATGTTTCCGCTCATTAGGTGGGCATTAGGCTAGTATATTTGATGATGTAAATCTTTCAGGTATCATTTGTGAGGGGGCACACAATATTTTTTTGCCTCGAGTGGTTTTTTACTTTCTTGGGGGATAAAATGAGTTTTTTGTTCATTTCGGGTTGATCAAGGTGTAGGAGACAACACTGGGATGGACAGGGCTCGAATTTGTCGTCCGACTACTTTTGGTCGCGCTGCACAGACGTAACTCGCAACGAGAACACCAGTCATGTTTAGCAGTTAATGAGTCAGCATCAGTGGTTTAGAAATAACATTGTTAGCTTGCTAGTTCTCTGTCTCTCTGTTGATAGCAATGAACGAGACAAGTGGAGACATTATTTGACACTATGTACAACTTAATAAGTATTTTGCCTAGTTTTATTTCCAGCCCGTATTCAATCTGGGATGAAATTTGATCTTTCAGAGATAAATTTCATTTGAAATTAAAGACACTGCATGTTTTGAATGTAAATGTGTGAAATTAACCAAAATTACTTCAATAGATATCATTACACATCAAATGGTTTAGCGGCAGTCGCGGTACTCCAGGCTACCTTACCTTACCTTACCTACCTTAGCGCATTACCAGATAATTCGTTTCAATAGCAATTTTTTGTTTACTAAAACATGCAATTATCCTGCAAAATCTTCAAAAAATTATGGAGCCTGATAATAACATAAAATTACTTATTTTTGCACCTTTAATATGCCACTGGCTGCAGCAAGGTGTTACTTCTTGGCCAATGGGATCGCAATGTCTAACGAATGTGTGCCTAATTAGGGGCAGTAAGGAGAATAATTATACCAGACAATCGCCTCGAAGAAGCTTTCAGTATAGTTAGCAAAAAGTTGGCAGTTTGTTTGTTAGAAGTTCTCAGCAATTAAACCCATTTACTAACAGTTTTTTAAAAATAATTATACCGACTGACAAGATAGCCACCAGGAGCAAAGTTTAATTGTCCAGGCAGATAGATTCTCCGTTAAAAGTTATAGTAATACTAAAATTATTCATACAATCACAAAAATGATGTATTTTCATGGTCCAGAAAAAAGTCTACACAATACATAGTATTATTGCACCTCAGCTGTGTGGCTATTGGCGCCGGTTTTTACATTCAAAAGGTACACACAAGGCGATTGAGATAGGAAGGAAATGTGCAATTTCACTCATAGTTCCAAGCCTAGAATCGAATCAAGTTATTACAACATAATCTAGAGTAGAAATTATATAAAAACGAAAGGGAAGGAGATGTCGAAGGTACAAGAACAACAATTTTTCAAGCGTGGAGTATTTACTAATCGAATATTGCTTCAGAACATGGAATTGAGTTTCAGTCAGGGACACTAAATAGTGAATAGTATTGTTTCAACTATTAGCTGATTACGACAAACCATCTGAATACCCTCACAAAAACCAACTATCATAGGACAATGATTACAGACATAAATAGATTTTCAAGCACAAGTTTAGTGTCCACCAACTTGATGGGTAGTCAAAAAATGAGAAGATAGGCTATTGAGTATGGCACTGAAAGCCAAGTTTCCAACTGTAGATTATTGAAAGTTGAACCCCGTTGTATCAGAGTCAAACAAAATAATTTGTATCGTGGCTTGACGTCGAAAACAGTGCAATATGTTGCCGAGTAGATAAATCTTCATAAGCTGATTTCATCAATTTGGAATGAAAAATGGCATTGTTCCTTAGTTTTTTAAACCTTGTTGAAAGCAGCAATATCCACACTTTGAATCTGAAAGTAAAAAAGAAAGCATTGAAATTCTGACCAACTATCGATGGGACATATTCTATAAAAACAGTGGCTTCTTTGGAATCCAGAAAATGATGCAGGCGTAGAATAAATATGTGTATGAAGTATAAACTCACAAAGTCTTCAATTAATTCCAATGTTTCTTGGAGCCAGTCAATAGAAACTTTGTCGTCCTCAACAACGCAGGAGATTTGGAGCTTGTGAATTCCGTAAGCTAGCGGAACGAGTTTGGCTGGAGGAACAAAACCAAAGAACGTTGTCAAGGCTATTTGTAAGAAGGGAAGAAACTGGCTGCGTAGTGGCTACATATTAGTTAGTACCCACACATACATAGTACGAATATTTTACTTACAAGCACCCCACAACAATCCATCACAAGTAACTTTGCGGACTTCCTTCTCCATTTGTTTCATGTCAGTCTCATCATCCCAAGGCTTAACATCCAAAATAATGTTTGACTTGGCAATTAGGGCTGGTTCTGGAAAACAAGCACGTTTTACATTTTCAGATCTGAAATTCTAGGCTGACCTAAGCTAAATTTCTAAAGAATGCCGAGACTTACTGGTCGACTTTTTGGCAGCATATGCAGACACACGGGCATCCCTTACTTTCTTTGCTTCTTCAGACTCTTCCTAAAGACAAATAATTACACCATTTGAACCTCTGCTATTACGTATTTGCTATGTGGCATAACACTCAGTCATCACTGCTGAGCATGTCAGCAGCAAACACCATATTTGTTTTGGACCCATGAACATTAGAACTTGCAAATGTTATCTTATTGCTAAGGGTTCAGAATTAATATTTATATTTTAGGATTGGTGGGCAACATCAAATAATAATGCCTGAGAATGAGAAATAACAAGCTACCAAACCAGTCCTACTTAAATACTGCTAAATAGTTGTACATTTTACATCGTACAGTTACGCACAGACATTTATAATGGAAACTTTTGGATCCCCTAGGGAATGATTTGATAATTAAATATAATACAATTCAAAGTTTTGCTGCGGTATTCTATCTACACAAGGTTTTGATCGTGCCTGGAGATGGACACGCCGTCTTGTCTGCAACGTTTTTTAAATAAAAAACTGTCCAGCAAAAATCGTGAATGGTTATATTTAATGTAGGCATATTAATTTGAGCACTATGTACCTCCGAGTCTGATCCGAAGAGATCAACACCATCATCTTCATCATCTTGCTTTTTGGTGGCGGGTGCCACAGGTTTGGCAGCACTGGATGGAGCTTTGTCACCAAGCTCCAAGCTCTTGATACGTGCCTCTAGCCGCAAAACAAGCGAATCCAGACTTTCCAATTCTAGAAAATTTAACAAATGAGACAATTTGATTTGGCGATGGCCGATACCTATAGGTACTTACAATAAGACTCCGGATGAGCCCGACTCGTGAGTAGTTAGCATGGTAAAATGGGTAGAAAATAAGAAATAAGTCATTTTTACATACCGACTGCTGTGCCGTTCAAGATCTATGATAGCAAGCGGGGACTTTGTTGCATGAACTAGGTTTTACCTGCAGGTCTTATCGTAGACGTACGGTAATTTCAGGTCTAGTATTAAGTTTTCACAGCCATTTTGTGTCCCTAAATGGCCCAAGACCCACTAATTAATGCTAAATCTGGCCATGTGTTTAGTCATGATCAGATGGATGCAAAAGACTAAAAAATAAAATATGTCAAAAAAGGCTTTGGTGAGACCTGGTTTACTATTTGACCAACAACGTCCTCACTTACTATCATAAATCTTCGACAGTCCAACCACTTCAGTCATTACTCTGTAAGCATTACATGTTTCTCATCTTTTACCCATCTTGATCCTCACTCATAATGAAAAAAAAGTAGCAATAATTTTCATTTACTTTTATGGATTGAGGCATTTTCTTTCTCGAGTGTGTTTATTTTATTCACCAGTTCCACATTGGCACTGCCAGTGAGGGTAGTAAGATTATCCATCTAAAGTGAATGAGAATACATTAAGTTAGTTCAATGTGTCATCAGCTCATGAAAATTTCTGTGAGTTTACCACATTGGTAAAAGTGATTTATTACATCTGGTTATCTTTGGGGAGGTTTCACCAACTGTACATCCAAGTTTCTAGTTTTTTTTTGGTAGGCCAGTTTTAATAACTCAAAAATACCTGGGACTGAGTCAAACCAGACCCATTGAGTGTTGTTGAAGTGCATAAACAAATTTCAATGAACATGAAGAAGAAAATCAGGTTGAAAAGTTGGTGAAACTTGTTTACAGACAAAAGTTAATAAAGTCCGTAAATTAAAGTGCTTGATAAATGAAGGATATGCAAGTTAACCAATATAATCCCCTGGTTAGTTTATGAAGCAACTGCAAACCCCAATTTAACATATTCCAGAAGACTAGGAGTTCCATGTGTGATATATAACTGATAACACAATGACAGGAAAATCACAAGGTCTAGTTTTACTATCATATCTGATTCATGAATAGCAAAATATCAAGTAGAAAACTGGTCAGCATTCATTAAAATACAAGTATCCTAATTATAAAATGGAACATATAATATCAGATATGATACCTAAAACCAGTCCTTTAGGACATTTGGCACCCATTGATTGCATTCCAAATTCCAATATATATTCTACTACAATAAAATCTTTGAATGCCAATAAAATGTTACTCACACATTCGAGTGAATTTTTAATATGCTGTCTAGCTTTTGCGACTTCACCAGCTAAAGAATTTTTTTGCGGAGTGTTAGGAGTCCCCTACACCGAAACAGAAACAGAATTGTAAGTATCGTAGTAGGAATAATATGGCACTCACACTGACATAAACTGCAATGAAAGTTAAGTAAAACCAATCACATTTCAAAATGACCTGCCTAATTAAAATTAAAAACTCAGTGCAGACTAGAAATGAGACAGGTAGGTACCCTACCGAGAACAATTGGGTGTTGAGTATGTTACCTATCCATTACTTGTCCACAATACAAACTAATACCTACTCCCAAAGTAATTGCCATCTAAACCGGAGTTCAACGTCATTTGGCAGTCATCCTTCCAGCAGATCTTTCCTCATTACATAACCATTCACCATAATCATATTATTTTTTGTTCCTGCTATCTTTAATTGTGGTAGAGGAAAATCTGCCAGAGATATGGCTGCCAGAAGTACTCAGGCTTGGAGCTACTCATCTATCGGAATCAATGGCAAATTACCTAAGGAGACAGGAACTACTAACTTACATATTCATCGTAAAAACCATTGGTGCAAATTATCATACAGAGTATGTATCAATCAATGCCATTCATGCAACGAGACACCTATCACATGCATTTAACATACTTGATAAACAAACAGGCGTATTCATGCCATTTTCTAGCTGTTTGATGTAGCAAGAAAGTAACATCTGCGTTAACTAAGTATAGTAGAAACATGCTGATTTTTTACCATTGAAAAGGGTACCTAGATACCCACTATTCCCCTCGAATGTGCGCAATCAAACATATTTATACGTCGACTGTACCTACTCTACTTTTCTTGTAAGCACTCTGAAGTAGGTCAGAACAAATACTTTAAAACAATTTTTGGTGTAAAAAAGAGGATTTGGGTGTAAGTGGGTGTGCTAAACTTAAAAGGTTGAAGTTATCAGAAAATGAACTATTGGCAGTTAATGATCAACAGTTTAATTTGGCATAGATATTCTAAAATATCCAAATACTTGAATGAATGAAATTCCAACTCGTCATTCTGCTCGCAGTCCAGATCTTGAGGGCTTATTTCAACCACCGGTCTCTACTTGAATATGAGTGATCTAATAGATGATCAGATGATTTCCACTTTCCAAGCAGATCATCAGCCGCAAAAATTGAGAATATGAAAATAGATTCAGAAACTAGACTGATTCATGTGCTTGCGTTAAAATCGTATCTGAATTTAGATGGAAGTACCTACGCTTATCTTCACTTTAAAAAAAGTCATACTATGTTTTAAGCTTTGTTTTAGAATATGTCCTCTAGGAAATCACTACACTACAAGTCTGCACTACAGGCTAGCATTGCACAATGCGCAAATACGGGAAATGAAACAAGCACAGGGAAGGAGGCAAAAGGTCGTATGCAAAAACTTCACAAGTAATGCTCAATCAAACAAGTAAATTCGTAAATTCTTGCAATTGAAGAAAACGAAAAGCCGGACAAAATAATAGGAAGGTAAAATAATGAGCAGTAACAGAATAAATCTTTCGTCAATGAGTTTATATTAAATGATCGGTCCGTTTTCCCAACCTCCAAAATTTTTCTAGGAAGCCACCGATATCTATATCAGTAAAAAAATTAGCTCGCTTAAATTGAAAAATGGCTGAAGTGAGGCAGGCATTGAAGAATAAAATATCAACTAGCAACAAACTACATTTTTGGAGTGTCAAACAAGCGGTTTCCTCACCTACTGCTAAAGCTCTACTGTAGCTAATCTCAGGGCACTGATTTAATTTTACCTTCACATCCTCTTTAATAGAGATCCTGTTTTCATTTCCCTTCTTATCAGCCTTGTTTCGCTTCTCCTTTGCATCTTTAGGCTTTAATCGTTTTTCGGTAATTGAGGCAGCCGAAGGATTCGGTGGCATTACATTAGCCTCTGACATTTCATTGGAAGAAATAGTTTTAGCTACTTGTGCAGATTGCTCTTTTTTGTTTGCGGATGTGTTAGAAGTACGATCCTTTTTATCAGCCAATGGGAGAGATGCACCATTTTTAGCAGAGCGTTTCGTTGAGTCTTTTGTCCCTACTCGCTTCGAAGTGGCATTGACTTTAGTGAAGTCAGATGGCTGGGTATCAGGAGGACTAGGTTTGCTTATTCCATTACTTACAGGCTGCGTGAAAAGTATCCAAACATGTATTAGATTATATAATAGGAATTAGTAGGATGGCCCTTTACGAATGAAGGCTGTGAATCTATACCGTGGCATTCCAAATGTAGTGCCACGTGCAGTTGGAATGGAACCAAAACAAATATATCTATCTCGCATCATAAGATATATGTGTTACAATCAATTACTACCTAATTACATATGGTATATACTCTTAAACAGGAGCTACTAGATAAAAGATTTAAGTTTGTTATCATACCTTTGCCAATTTTTCAAAGTACTGACGCTCAGCCTCGTCGTACTTATTTTTGTCCAACCAGATTTTATCGTGAACAAGTGGGGAAGTCATTTTTCCAGTGAAACTTGAATTTTGCTACAAAACCAACGAGTATTTTTGAATTAGCTCATTTAACAGGTGACGTACTACAATTTGTGGGGAACATGTGGCATGGCCATAGGGTGCCTTAGGTGCTAAGTTGACATTGCTTAAACCCTACCAGTTAATGATCTAGCAAAGACGGATTTTAATTATTCGGAGTACTCTGCATACTGAAAGATACAGGCTAGAGATTAAGAATACAATCTGGCAAACTGTTAGTGAAAAACGTTTTTAAACTCACAATAGACAGTCTTGACGTCAAGCCGTATTGATGGCGGGGTAAAAGGAACTAGAAGGTCCGATCGATGACATGTCGAGATGTCTGGAAAATAAATTACGCTTCATTTAGATAGAAATTTTCATTATTTCACGGACAATAATTATTTTTATGTATTTTATCATAAATGTGTGTACCAGTTGGTACAGCTAGAAGTAAATAACAAAAATAATTTAACTTTTACAGTTATTTTGACTATCTTCGTCTATATCGTAGCGCCACCTGTGCGGGCTAGCTCGACAATAGTTGACTTGCGCAGAGTGCACGGATCCTTGGAGGTAGGCTGACCTTTGTACATTGTCTTTGTAGTGTAAACTTTGCGTAAACGTACCGTTGTAACACGTACGTAATACACTAATAATAATAAGTTTAGTCAGTGCTCATCAGTGGTGTGGAAAGTGCAGCGAGTTAAAAACTTCAAATGTGAAGTGTGGGTAAATTAATTCTCAGTATTGGCCAGCTGAACTGATTAGGTTCAGTTCGAAGCCATCAAGTGCATCCAAATGCCTGGATTAATAAGTGTGAGTGAATTTATGGACGAAACCCGAGAAGATTATAATTCACCAACTACTTCGACATTTGTTAGTCGTATGCCACAATGCAGACAAACTATCACATCCTTGGAAGAAGTAAGTCAATGCACGAAAACGACTTTCAGCTTTTCAATCTGCTCTGCTTCCGACATTGGCCAAAATTCTAACTGGCACCAGACATACGATTATTGTGATGCTATTATCATCAATAAAAGCTCATTCCTGAGGATATTTCGCATGTTTCTTTTTCTCTGTACATAGGCTATCAATAAGTGCATCAAATAATATTATGGATTTGTTTAGTGCATGCTGGCGAAAAATCAAATACGGTGTGTGGCATGTACCTAAAATATTGGGACTTTCAATGACGGTCGGCGCTAGGCCTATCCTAACCTTAATGAATTTCAGGAAGGAGACGATCATAATTCATGTAGATTAGGATTGATATCCCACGCGACTCTTAATAGTAATACGGCTATTCTTTCATCATGACAATACTGTCTTTGTTCTTCGAAATCAGCACGCAAAAATTCACCTAGGATTTGGCATTTGTGTCAGGCTGTCAAGTGAGAAGTGTGCTGTCACTGTCATTTATTTCCTTGATACTAAGCTGTAGTAAAATAATACATATGATACCACGCTACGCTGACACTCTAATAGGTACTGCTTTCGTGTGTGATTGGCTGAAAACTAAATCCTAATCAATCTAGTAATAGGGCTCAGATCAGATGTAATGACGAGATTGAGCTGCATATTCTCGCCTCCTGTCGGTGTCCTCTATAAAAATCTATTTCGGCAATGAATGAAACAAACACACTGTAATGTTTAGGCACCGTTATATCTCACGTGTTGATCAATAGGCTACTAAGTCTGTCCCTATAGTTTTTTGTTTTAGGACTTCGTAACGACTAACGAAGCACTCTGATTACGTTAATAAATAGTTACTTTTCCGTATTGTCTGCTGTTCATTGAATGAAAAATTTGACTACTCACACTGTTAGCTAATTTAGAACCTTGCGCAAAATGTGACGCCGCTCCATGCCAGAGCAGTTTTATCCCATCACTTGTACTAATCATCCAAATTGCTGTTTGGGGTCTATGTTTTCCTTGCTTATCCAAGTTTAAGTTGGTTGATTTAGTCAGCATTTTAATTACGAGCTCAGCTCAGTGTTCTACGTTATTGAATTCTTTTCTCTTGTCTCGCAAAGAGATAACACCTTTACAATCCCACGTCAATTATGACAATGTGAACTTCGGAAGTTTAAACGCTGGAGATTCCTCTATTTGTTTTTGTTGTTGTTGTTGTTGTTGTTGATGATGATATTCTATCTGAATGTAGTTCACATGTTCGGCTTCCTTGCACCTATTTGGGACCGGTTCGACGGTAAGTAGTTACTGGATAGTGGATACTACAGCGTACCTACTCGTGAAGTGAAGTGTGCCATATACCTAGCTCGCTGGCTGCTGCTGCTTCCTTCTAGTTGATGAGTGGTTGTTGTTATGTTTCTTGTTGCTACCTTACCTTATACCTACTAGTAATACCTACCGTTATGCTTAGATTATGCACGAGCACGGCTGGCGCGGCCGGAATGATCTCATTTCACTCCACTCCACTCCACGTCCGTCGTCCTGTCACTAATTGTTGACCATTCCCTTAGGCAAACCAGCCTTTTCATCTTCTTATTCTCATTACAATCTTCACGTATCAATATAACTGACCAATATAACAAATTAACAAGTGGCCAACTGGTTTGTAAATTAATTGATTTGAGTAAACGGTTTAAGCGAGCACTACTAGTGGTATCATTAGAGATGTAAGAATTCTTCTTATGCCTGTAAGTATTTGAGTGGACGTGAGTGATAAGATGCAGACTTTGTGCTAGTTTTATTAGTTATGTTAATTTATAAGAAAAATACAAATCCTTTATTGTGAAGGTGTACTACTTCAAATACCTACTTCCAGGACGAATTTTGAGACTTACTGATGGCATTTTCGACTGGTTACACCAGTGCGCTCTGAGTGCACCGTGAGAGAGAGATGGCTATTGTCTTAGCATGGTGAATATCCACTGTCTCTAGCAGTGCACTCAGTGCGCACTGATGCATGCCAGTCGAAAACGCCACGAATGTTTTTAGCCGAGCTGTTTTTACTTGCGAAATCTTGAACCGGGCAGTGGTAGTGACGTACAGTCGCACCTATATATTACTTTTATTTCCCCGGTAATTATTTACGGTTTAGTTTTTTAATACACTAGGCGTTCTCTCGTAGGGGGTTCTCGTAAGTCCCTTTTCCCTAAGCCCTGTTATCGTAACCCCCGCTATTCTAATCCCCATTCTCGTAAGCTCCGTTCTCGTAAGCCCCATTCTTCTAATCCCTATTCTTCTCATCCCCATTCTCTAAGCTCCGTTATCCTAAGCCCCGTTCGCCTTAGCCCCGTTCTTCTATGCCTCGTTCTCAAAAGACCCGTTCTCCTTAACCCCGTTCTATTAAGGCCCGCTTCCCTAAGCCCCGTTCTCAAAAGACCCGTTCTCTTAAGCCCCGCTTTCCTAATGCCCCACGGTGTTTTGTACGTAACCTATCCGTAAGGACCATGAATAGCCATTTACGACCCGGCCACTGAGTTAATTAATGTACTTACTGAATGATTTGGTGCAGCATCGATCGATAGGCAAATTACTGCGTGATTAATTGTCCAATTACCGTGCAATTAAGTACGACAAATTATCTGTCCTTCTGTCTGCACGAGGCAGCAAGAGCCAGCATCGTGGCAAGCCCAAGTTTGATCGATTTGATCGCACTGTGCTGTGGCTGCAATGCTCATTCCCGATTCCAACAATCCGACATTGGAGCAAACACTGCGACATTAGCGTTAACGTCGACGTTCTAGCCTGGGTGGGGATTTATCAACCTAACCTCTAAAATATCATAACGAGTACATCCTGAACAAGATTTTAGGTAGAATACAAGTCACATCTTTGTCGGCAATTTCTCACAATCGCCCCCCTGCACGCACTAACCTGCACTGCACTGTGTCACGTGAAGCAACGTAACCATGGCAATCGAGCAGTGAAGGTTTAGTATCTCTGAAGGGCTGACGAACAAAGATATGGTTCTGCACGCTCAACTCTACTTAATACACTCTCGAGTCTTGACTCGCTCTACTCTGCTCTCTACATCAAAGTGGCATTTTTCAACATGGTCTGTGCTCAGAAAACCCCGATGGGGCGTTACAATAACAGGGCCCTACAGTATTTCCAGCATAAGGTAGGCCATCCATCATGGTGGCTATTTTGATAAATCGCATGTAAGGTTCAACAACTTACAAGCAAAAAAGACACCGACATGCTAGTTCTTGGAGATGCTGGGGTGCCCAGAGTGGCGTCAGGCAAACCGCTCCGTGTTTCATTGATATTTTGGTTTGTTATTGCCTTTAAAGTTAATTGGTGTCAATTATTTGTGTTGTGTTGAAGATACGAAGAGAATAACGTAGGCATTCCTAATCTAAAATGCCGCCCGAAGTGAGCTCTTTTTTATCAGGAGGGTGGTATTCCTGGCCAAGGTCTCTATTTTGGATAGTCTACCTTCTGGAAATACTGTACCAGACAAAATGGACTACCGAATACAGACTATTTATTTCTGATAGCTTTTCCCCCTAGGCTTTCTTGTTCAAACCTTGAAGTCTATACGTGCCCAACATTTGGTGACTTTGAAATGTTATGTTCTCATTTATTTTATAATCAAGTAATATCGACATTTTTTAATGATTTCAATTATTTTCTTGAGGATATGCAGTCTTCAAGAGTTGTACAGGAAAGCCTAGGGACGGTCAGCTAGGGTGAAAGCTAATGATAATATACACTGTACCATTCCTATATACCCTGTCGGTACATATTACACAGTCTCTCTGGCTGATTTGTACATGAACTACTCAGAACTACACAACTATTAGGTGTTGGGGAGTCGGATTATTCCCAATCTATTGAATGGTGCTGCTCTCGAATCTGATATCTCAAAATGTGAACTAGATACCAATCAGGAACATCTCATTGTTGCAGACTCTGGATACCGACCGAGATGGCCTCACGAAAATGAAGAAGGCAATCAAGGCGATTCATAACTCGGGAAATTGTAAGTAGTCACGGCCACGATTTACTAATGTGTTCCTCCCTCTAAACAGCTTCGAAGTCCACATCCCTTGAGTGGAGTGCGTCGTTAAACACCAAGTTCACACCCCTTCTGTAATGATACAAGCACTGCTGAAAGAGGTGTCTTCTCCAGCCTTGACAGTAATTTGCACTATGCTTCATCCAAAGAGATACCTAGTGGAAATCACGTTTTCACTCCTGCTGTGTGCTTGGAAATAAAAAGGAAACGAAGTAGATCGATAGCTACGTGAAAGGAAGACTGTGTCATGCTATATATATATTGTAAGGTACCCACTTTGCTCTGCCGCATGTCTATTATACATAGCAAAACCATTAACTGTTGTGAAGGAAAACAACTGAAACCAATAGACCTATTCCAGCCAAGAAAAGAATACTAGATATACCTACTAAGAAGAGCCACTTGGGTTGTGGTTGTCCTATCCTGCCTGGGTAAAATGCCAAAACCAACTTGTATCAAATACCCAAATTTGTATCAAATTGGCTTCGGCATTTAGCCGAGACAGGATAGGGCGATCACAACCCAAGTGTCTTTACTTAGTGGGTACATCTAGTATTCTTTTCTTGGCTGGAATATGTCTACTCCATGCAATGCCTGTTTCAAGTTCATGTCTGTTCACTTCTCCTACATAGTTTTTTGGGTACGCATCGCATCGATTCCAAACAAGTGTTTTCAAAGTTGGGTATGAATGCCAAGAAGTCCACTAAAACTTTCCCAACGTTTCGTAGAGTCTATTCCTTGACTTTAGGTACTTCTTGAGGAATAAAATTGCTGTGACCAGCTTTCCTAGATGCATGTTAGTTGGTTCAATTGTCACGTTGCCAGTTGTTTACGTCTCGGGCCCCTGAAGAAGTAAGGAATAAACTTCGCGCAACATTGGGAAAGTGTTGGTGGACCTCTTAGCATTCATACCCAGTTTGTAGAACAGTTTTTTTTTGGAATTTGGGTGAGGAGGAAAACATGAGTGTAAAGAACTTCATATCGCATCGATTCTTCGATGATTCAACTTTCAATCATTCTTTTGCGTGTTACTCAGGCGTGGCGAGTGGCGAGAGTTCGCATCCAATCAATAAATAACTCTTCTTCGTAATATTTTCTACCTTTGCCAAATATTCTCGACTCAAAAATGTGTCTTTATTAATTGTGTACTGTAGATCAAGTGCGTTTTTGAAGCTTGGCAGTATCTTATCTTATCTTGTTTTTCCGCTCCCTTTACTATGCACTAAACTTCAACAGTAAACTATGATGCACAGAGTCAACAGCAATTAGCAAGCGTGACCGACTTCTAGGAACTCACTCAAGAAAATGATGCGCGAAGCAATTTGCTGCGTAGACCAAACTGAAGGATTGAACACAACACAGTTCTATCTGATGTTTCACATCAAACAATCTTTTGGTGTGGTTTTTACTATCTCGTGGTTCATCTCCATAGATGCATGCACACTACATCCACCCCTTTATTTAATTATGGAAAACACGTTTTCTGGCTAGTCTCGCGGCTTTGCTTTGTTTTCATGTCGCGAGCATTTTGCGAAATCGAAAGACGGTTCAGTTGGAAGTGGTTAATTATGACGGTTTATTTGATGTTGCGGCAAGACAATGTATTAAATGTCACACACAGCAATGAATCGATCCTTTCAATTATAATTTAGAAATCATGCATCACAGTTAAGTTTGCCAATCCAGATCAAGCCGACCACTCCTCCATCTGGCCTGGCGATTCTGTATTGCCTATTTCGATAAGGGATGGGATGCGTTGGGATGGGATGGGACGGGACGGGAAGGGACGGGATGGAACGGGACGGGACGGGACGGGACGGGACGGGACGGGATGGTCGCAGTAAGAGCGACGATAGCGAGATCGCATGAGCTTCATAAATGTCGTTAATCTTTTGATTCCGGACACTTCCACCAAGTTGTCTACAGTTGTGCAGATAACAAAACGACCTGCGAACGAACGTGCTTTCAAACTGCAAACATATACAGTCATTGCAAGGAAAACATGTTGACTAGTTCATGGTACATTGCACTATGCTATGCTTACTTATTATTTAGTGTGACTTCCTGTGAAAATGGGCTAGCTGTAGTTATCTACCTACCATCTAGTTGTTTCTCTCTTTTCATAGCTGTTTGATTTACACTTCCAGGAAGCACTAATTTAACTGAATCGTCTGTATCGTCCATACCCATAAGTCATGAATGTCCAGCTTTTCGGTTAGGTACTTCAACTAAGCCAAAATTTCTGGCCATTCCTCTTCACAGAGGGGACAGCCGTCACATGCGCCACCCCCCTGGTTCCACGTACTACCCTCTTATCTGGGACAGGAACCGGAACCCCTTTTAAACCAGTATTTTTCAAGGATGGGGACCTAAAACCAAAATGTTCGGACCGGGATTCGTAATTCTCAAAAGCAAAGACCGGGACCAAGGCCCCTTGACCAAAATGCTGGAAAATGTTAAGTACCAAGTTAAGTTATTTAAGAAAGGTAAAGTTTGTGTATGTCTGGAAATGTTCGTCCACTTCTAGACGGCTGGAAAGCTGAAAATTGGCACGTGCACAGCTGGCCTAGTAAAGATGTTTAGAAAAATCCAAAAACTCTGACTTTCCTAGCGGAAACGGCTTTTTTGGACGGTTTTCTTTTCTACTCGGGGCTGATTTTTAATGCCTTCCCTTGGTTACGACGTAAACCATCGCTGCAAGAACCCGTTGCTGTGCCGAAAAAGGTTTTGTTTACGCGGATACAACGCTTTGTTCGAAATTGAATTTGCGGCAGGAAAATAGTGGAAATGGGCCAATAACGATGGCCATGTTTTCTGTTCAACTCGCACCCATTTCAACGATGTTTCCTGAGCAATGCCGGGCACACCTGCCAAAAGCACCTATACAGTCAAAATTTTCTGCGTGGACACATTTTTACGGGATTCTTTATAACTATATCTTTTTATACGCTTTGACTTTCCTTTATTCTTCCTTTTGTGACAAACCGATGAATTTTCTGGTCCGAGCAGGGGCTATAAAAATGTAGTTATGGAATTTATACAGTTTGGGTGGAATGCTGAATGGAATCGGTAGTTTGAACATCATGGAAAGTGATCGGAGAGACCATTTAATTGAACGGATGAGGTGGTTGGAATTATTGGTCAACGTGGCAAGGAATTTTGTATGCAGGGGATTGGTAAATGAAGTTAGAAGCTCGACTGGACATAGCCTATGGACATCCCCGGTCCAGACGTAGCGTGGAACTCAACAAGCTGCTCGTAAAGCCGAATTTTGGATTTTTTGCAGATAATTTTTGTGACTTCTTGCACTTTCTGCCCAGACCGCGACTGACATCCACTTCTCTCGGAGGATGGGGCGCAGATATGCTAAACTGTCGTAACATCATGTACATGTTCCATTGAGAAATGAAATGCATTATTATGAAGTCTAATTGCGTGACAATTTGCAGCTCATGTGGACAACGACATGTGCTTGTCGCAGTCGCTAGACAGGCTGGGCACCACCGATCTGAGCAAAGACCAGGAGCCCGACATCAGCGCAGCCTTCATCAAGTTTGCTGTGGTCACCAAAGAGCTCTCTGCACTCATGAAAACATTGGTTAGCAAGAGAAAACAAGCTACAACTCTCAGTCAGTCATCACGTTACCTACCCAGAACCCTATCGAAATGTGTTCCTTGACTGGCCAATCCTAGGACAGAACGACAAGATAATGTACTGTTCATGAGACTGAATTTCTAGCTGTGCTGCTTTTCTGAGTTTACTCAAATATCCATGCCACGGGGTTTCAAACCCATGCTCTAAATGAGCACTTAATTTTCGAAGCAATTTATACAAGGTTGAGTGTGGTCAAAAGCCAGAGCTAGATTACATCATGTTATCTTTCAGTTAGCTCAGGAAATCCTTTGATAATCTTGTACATTTGCTTGCCTTTTAGCAAGGTCTTTTACATGACTCATGTCAGCTATGATAACATAACATGTATGAAGCTTTTGAGAATGAGATGAAAAGATGTCTGTTTTAAGCCAATTTATGCTGGTCAAATTTTACTGACTTGGGATGTCTTTTTTTAGATGCAGAATATTAACAATATAGTAATGTTCCCTTTGGAAAATCTACTAAAGGGTGATCTCAGGGGAGTTAAAGGTGATCTCAAAAGACCTTTTGACAAAGCATGGAAAGATTACGAGACTAAATATGCCAAAATAGAGAAGGAGAAAAAGCAGCAAGCAAAAGAAGCTGGTCTGATAAGGACAGAAGTTACTTCTGCTGAAATTGCAGATGAGATGGAAAAAGAGAGGAGAGTTTTCCAGTTGCAGATGTGTGAGGTATGAATCGGCAATTTAGATTTGGCTTTTTGCTGAGATGTTTTTTTGTGTGATGTTACCATGGGAACAGTTAAATTATAATCACATTTTGTTATTTTCAGTATCTGATAAAGGTAAACGAAATAAAAACAAAGAAAGGAATCGAACTGCTCCAACATTTAGTTGAATTTTATCACGCACAAACAAAGTGAGTCTCATTAATTTATTCATGTCTACACGATACTTTGGCACTTGCCAGTAGCTAGACGTAATTAATAATACAGAACGACAACAATGAAGTCGTATATTCTAATAAGCAATCATTTTCCTTTCACTTACAGTTACTTCCAAGATGGTCTGAAGACAATAGAACATTTCGGAAGCTATGTAGCTGACTTGTCAATAAAATTACAAAAAATCCGACAAAAGCAAGATGAAGAGAGAAGGAGACTATCTGAATTACGCACACTTCTACGAAGCGCTCCTGGGATAGACAAAGAGGTATGTTTTACATACTGCGTTGACATCACTTTGTTTTCACCTGGGATAGACAAAGAGGTATGTTTTACATACTGCGTTGACATCACTTCGTTTTCACCTGGGATAGACAAAGAGGTATGTTTCACATACTGCGTTGACATCACTTTGTTTTCACCTGGGATAGACAAAGAGGTATGTTT
>QKMV01000373.1:0-23824 GCA_003287335.1 Lednia tumana
TTGTAAAGTGTTGAGGGGGGGGGGAGGGGAGGCATTTACAACACGAGCTCCCAAGCTGCAGCTTTTTGGGAGCCACAAGAATGGGAAAGGGAGTTGATGAGCAGAAGGCCGTTCCCCGTTGAAGAGGAACTATCTCAGCATGTTCATGGACTGGTTGTGGTTGCGAGAAATCACGAAAGATCACCACATCAGGATATCCGATCATCAAGATCGATTATGGGACCTTCTGATTAAAAGTCAGACGCACGCTCTCACAGCGAAGAAAAAACTTGGTATGCTTGTGACTTCACTCACTATTAAGTATAAAATAATCTTAAAATATAATATACACGTTTGATCAGAAGATACTACCTGTATTGCTGAATTTCACTTATGTAAAATATTAATTAATCGAGAGGGAGATATGAAGATTAACTCATTATAAGGCTGCTTTTATACATGCTTTGTTTCCTTTTTCATATCGGCATTTATCTCGCTGGCAGATCTCTTGTGTGGATTTTGTCCTGCGGGTGGTTTTTTTCCCTTCTTCTTCAAAACGCGCGATCCAATCTTTCTGCCCCTATATTTCTCGGCTATATTTTCCGGCTGGACAAGATGGATTGCTCGAGGAATAGATTTGACGGGGGAAAGAGTTCGTTTCCAGCCACGTGTCATTAATTGACAAACTGCTGCGTATCAAGAAAACGAAGACGATCAGATTTCTCCGAAAAATCTGACCCCCAATTTTCGGTTGATACAAAAATAAGAAAATTTCGTGCTCTTATCTCACAAAATGGAATTGACATGGTTTGTGTTCATTGTTAGCCTATTTTCAAACGAGCGCTCCTATTTTCAGTTCCAAAGGCGAGTCCAATTCTAAAAACGCTGGCACACTATATTATTATTTTTAAAAAGTCCAAACTAATTCCAATATCTGAACAAAACCAGAAATTATAAGTTCGTACCAGGATACCTAGACTCGATTTAATCCTGGTTTAGCAGCCAATTTCCATGTGAAACTCAAATTACTTTCGCGGCTAACGAAAATTACTTCATGTGGCTGAAGCGAGAAAAAAAAACGCAAGCAGCGAAATTAGCAGAGGAGAAATGCGCTGATAAATTCTCATTTAATCCGATCTGCGAATAAACAAAACACACACGAGAGGAGCGAAAAGATGAAAAAAAGGTGGAAAAATCGCTGAAACCAATTTTAGCCCCCCACGTTCAAGTGAATTTGACCTTTGACCCACGGTTACCATAGCTACGGTAATTGGTGAAATGACCTCCCCCTCTTCTCTTGTAACAACATTAACACCCCCATCCACTCTTTTCTGGGGGGCCGGAAAGCAAATAACATTACTGCTAGGTGGTGGCTATGGGTAATTTATTTGTTCTACAAACGAAGTAGATGGGAAAAAGGGCTAAACGTGTTGATGATAAAATATTCTAACAGTAGAAGGGTGAATGGGAAGTTATGTTGCTGATTAGAATAGGTTTTCGCTGTAGGATAAACTGTTTTTCTGCGAGTTCTGTATTGTTGTTTAGAATCAATTCAAGCAAAGCTCCGAAGAAAATTACTTTTCGTGCTTGAAGCGCTGGAATGCCAATGCTTGAAATTAGTGCCGCTATGAAAATTGCTCGGTTTCATTGACTGCAAGATCAATCAATGGGAGGAATCTGAGTCAAAGCGAATGTTCGGTATGAGAAGGTTTTGATTGGTTAGTCGGTGGCTCTGTAAACATATCACTCGGATTCAGTATCCATATCTTTGGCAAAGAATCTACCAAACTGCGCACTTTCTTGTTGTTTTCGAGTAAATGCTACGAGCTGATAAGAGCCCAGCAGACAGTTTACCGATTCCAGCATTAATCTAGACATGAGAAAGAGTAAGTTGGTAGCCATATTGACCCTGTCTCAGCCAGAAATATGAGCCAAGTTTTATCGGGGTGGCGCAATCGAATTTTTGATCGGCGCCTTTCGACCGGAGAGTCTCACGTGACATGAATGTGAGCCTTGCGATGGTCTAACTTTGATCACATTAGCTTATTTTACGTTTTGCTGTTCATCCGATCATGATTGGAAACGATATCATGCAACGATGAGTTTTATTCAATTGTCGATTTATTTCACGCATCAGAAAATACAGCAAACGTTAACAAAAGTGTTATATGGAGATCAGACCATCGGATCACGCTAGGTGCGCTTTGAAAAATACGTTTTCGGTCAGGTAACGAGCTAGCGGGAGCGGGACACGGTTTCAGTTAACAAACTTTTCTATTCAATTTAGACAATAATTGACGCCGTGTACATGTTTTCATATCGATGGCTGATAATGATTTGTGTACATACTTGTTCCGATTAGCGTCTGTCAATCGCGAGCATCACTTTTTGCACTAATAATCAATTCAGTCATCGAAGCATATCATTGTACATTAATATAATTCAATTTCAAAATTAAATAATTTACCACATGATGGTTCCATATCACTCTTTTCCAACAGTAAAGATATAAGTCGTTGAAATCTTTTGGGGAAACGATGAGTTAACTCAGCGAACAAAAAACTAAACAAATTTTCGACTTTTACTTCGTTTTTGGTTAATGGAGTGTCTAATTTTTATAACTTTTCGATAATAGTTATTCGCAAAGTTCGAAAAGGGGTTGGGTAAGAAACGAAAAGAAGCTAGTTAATTTTGCAGACAGTTGGCAACAAAGTTTGAGACTTCTCATTCCCCTAAATGGATGGTCCATTAAACAATTTACTCGCAGCAGAAGCAACAAAGACGTAAAGTAGGTTCCATCGTACGATACGTCCCATTCTGGTATATTCTCTGATAACATTGCTTTCCGAGCTTTCCTGGCTTGCTGCTTGTAAACGTGCTCTAAAACAGGTTGATTTGGATTTTTTAGATTGTTCAGGTAACTGAATGATTTTTAAAAAGAAAATAAATTCATTTGGGTCGTAAAGCCTGTCACAAATTAAAATTAACAGCGAACCAACATACAGAGACATTTCAGGAGAATTTCGGTTGGTAAAACGAGTTGCTCTCTCATTCAAACAGCTTGCAAGAAAACATATCGTGAATGCCCTTTTTAGGAAAAAGAAACAATTCACGTCACTGATGTTAAGCACCAGAGCAAAACCGTCCAAAACAAGGAAAAATTCAATGGAGGTGTGACATATATCTAAGGCAGTAACCATAAAAATAACCCGCAATTTGGCGTTTGGTGGCCATATTTCCCGTCATCCAGCCGTCAGGAGGTCTCGAACAACCTTTGGACGGCTGATGAGGGAAAGAATGGTCGCCGAACTCCACTGTCTGGGTAATGTTGATGATTATCTCCCTAGTGATTATCCCGCAAGCCATAGTCCAAACCATACTAATCGACGGATGGTAGAGCATAATATACCCAATAAGGAATTACCTATTAGAGAACTACGGAACTAAAGCCTAAATTGCACGGTCACATTTTCCTTTAAACCCACATGGGGCTGCATGCAAGGTTGCGCATAAGTTTCTCGTTTATAGAATCTGTTCCATTTCCATCATATCCATGCACAATCATAGACATATAGCTAGGCCCGTATTACAACATAGGTCGTGTAAGCCCGTACCTAGGGCGCTTATTTTTAACGGCACCCCGGAAAAATGATTGTCTTAAGACATTTCTAAAACTGAGCTTTGCCGTAATACCGTAATTGCCGTAATGGTTGCGTTGCTAGATGAGCGTTATATCTCTTGCCAAATTTAAATAGGCGATGCTGCTAAGATGAAAAAGTGTTACTTTATCCTCCATATAGACTGATGAAGTACTGTAAAGTCAAAGTGCATCTTATAAATTAAATCTATAAAACAATCCAGATTCAAAAATTTTAATCTAGGAAGAACGTATTCGCAAAACACACAAAGCGCCTGTTTTGCCAGTAGCTTGATTATCTTTTCTTCAACAATATGGCTCGTTGCTATGCATTCAACTGGTGGAGGGAAAACACGGGAAATTGTTACCAAAAAAACTTCCAGAAAATACTAAATCTAAAGAGACTGGCGTTACAGATCGTGCTCAAAATTTAATTCAGTCTTGATTAAAATATTTCAAACATGCTCTGAAAGTTCCATCAAATTCAAAGCATAGTTTTGGCATAAAAGCGCGATATAAAAAACACTACTAAACCGGTTGCGCTCAAAATGTTATCACTTATAAACTGATATATTTTTAATCAGCCTTGCAATATGTTTAATCAAAATCGACATGGCTATTTGGCCTGCAGACAGTGAAAAATAAGTTGGAAAAGTCAATATGTTTAGTAAAAAATTGCAAAAATGCGACTTTCCGGAAAAATAAATCATAGACTGCGTTCAAGAATTGAACAGCTCTTAGTTCAGAGAAATCAAAGGGGTCGTGAAAGTTTCATCACAATCAGATTAGCCGTTTGGCCTGTAGAGAGCAAACAACCACATAAAAAAGCGCACAATGCTTTTTTCTTGCGAAGGCAAATTGCAGCCTTCGCTCCGCTCATTCAATTATTGTTATATGCTCAATTATTAGAGAATTTAAGCCATTCATAGTCAAGCATTCTTCTATCTAGTCATGAGACAGGGCCTCGTCTATCTCAATCGCATTCTCAATGAGAGAGGAAGCTGCGACTGGAAAAGTAATGCAATTAAACATGTTTCGTATAATCGTGTAATTGCTCTTCACCATTTTGTCACTCAAGTTGCATGCCATAGTTGTAACTTGTGTGTGGTGAGTGCTTGTGTGGAAGGGTTGCATGCAAGAGTTTCATGGATAAAGGAAATGCCATTGCTTTACATGTGGGCAACTTTGCCGTAAAACTAGAAAATTGCGTTTTTCCCTGACGAGTTGGGAGAATTATGGAAAAAAATGCATCCGTCAATGCTTAATAATAGGATCCATAGAGATGGAAGTCGACTCGAAACATTCAGGTCGACAACGTTATGTCGACACTTTTGCCCGAATCATGAAAGCATAAAATTAGCTGTTGAATCGAGAAACAAAGGCACCTCCCCGCACAACCATGACGACTCACATTCTGTTCCATTACCTCCCCTCAACCCCCAACCCCGCAACCTCCAGCCCCATGACCCCATCCCTTGTCAACAGCGCTTTGTCAGCTGGGGGCTCTGGGTAATTGCACTCGTGGGTGATCGAGCAAGCCTGACAGAATAGCATTGTTACAATTCCTTCATAACCTGAACCTCACAATCTATACTGTTCGGGTTGGCCTCTTGCAATTAAAAGGGTCGTCACAATACCATACTCCCACTGTTGCTCTTCTAAAGGAGGCTGTTTTTGTGCACATGATTACGGATGAGTTACAGTTTTTCGATACAGTTGATCAAACCAAGTTCACAAAGCGAAAAGCTAATCTAGGGATGGTACGGACGAAAAACTAAGCGTGTCAATTTAGTTTGATCGGATCGTATCACTATTGTAACTGTCAGCGAACTCAGCTCTATGAGTATATGTGTGAGTTCAGTTTTGTGGGGTCCAGGCTGTACAGGCCCCGAAGCTATAACCAGCATGGACTAATCAGTCTAAGTTTTGCCAGCAACGTTGGGAGCAGAACCATAGTAGAACCGTGTGCCCCCATGAAGTTTTTTCGTATCTGATAAAATATCTTGCGCATATTAGAACACCAAGAAAGAAAAAAGATCTTTTTTTTTCGCCTATGAAATGAAATAAAACGAAACATATTTCCACTGCCAACATTATAAATAATTACATTTTCTTATTTATTGCCTTGTTTTTCACATTTAACGGCTAATATTTCTTGCTATCAAGTTTGTGTGGTCGTTAAGCAATAAGTATCACGTGACTTGTCGTTAATCCGAGGGTATGCGTCGTTGGTTTCGTTTACTGGGGACGCTTTGGATTTCTCGCTGCCCCGGGAAGCAGAAAACGAGGAGATGCAGGCACGACGCCCGACGCCCAGCACCCGACGCCCGTCGCCGTCGTCGCCGTCGTCGCCGTCGTCGCCGTTGTCGTCGCCACCACCGCGAAACTTGCTTCGAGTGGGTGGATGTAATGGCTTTATTGTATCTGGTTTTAATCCAAAACTGGAACGCTCGGGATTTTTACGAAACTGGGGTTGGGCTGGAACTTGATTGTTATTGTCTGTTTTATTTTCGCCGCGACAGTGTTATAAAACCAAACCAAAGAAACCAAACCAAAGAAAATGCATCGCTTGTGGTCAGAGTTCGGACTTTAATGGCATTCGACCGTGGTTCATTCCGAAAAGAAACGAAATTTGGATATAAAATTAGTGTTGGCATAATTTCCACTGCGAAAAAATGTGGGCGCATGAACTATTATAGATAGACTGAAGATGGTTTGACGCCGACGCTAAATAAGCAATATCGATGATATTTTACTTATGTTCAAGCTCAGCGAGTTAACCTTTGACGATCTTATTTGATACATTTAATTCATCGATGGCATTAGCTAAGTAGCGGGAAGTGCGTCGTTAAATCCCAGCCAGCTCTTCCTAAATCCCAAAGCAGGACTCGGCTGTTAGGGAGTCAGCGAGGCGATGTCATTTCCACGGGATTTGTTCGACTTCATTGAAGGAGCTACGCCTGGAAAGAAACCGATTTATCATATCTGTATACACTATGACTCCGATATTCCCTCGCCTTCTTTTTTCCTACTAGGGGAGACCTGAAAAAATAACATTTTCGTTTTTCAAAAATAATAAACCAGGCCGTTCATATGTCAAGAAGTAAGGCCCTTGAAGGGAGATTTTATTATGGCTGCGTGCATCGCTTAGATATTTCGAAAAGGGGCTTAAACCTGCCTGTTATTTTGGGGATTTCATTTTATGGACACACACGTTAGATATAGCACGAAAACTGAAATTGTTGTGTGCTGCTTTGCTTTTGCCTTCTTTACAGATTCCTCGTTTGTGTCGGTGTGTTCAGAGGATTGAGGGCAAAGCTGTAAGAGGAAAAGGAATTCAAATGATTTTTTTATCTCATGTTATAAAATCATTAAATTATGATATATTTCACAATTTTCAACTTTATAACTACGTTCATAGAACGATCTTAAGAGGATCTCAATGATTATGATTCACAATGTAATAAAACCACGCGTATCAAGTGTGTGCAAACTAGATACAGCTATTCAGATTAAGCGAATGAGACTGCTGAACTATCACTGGGAACATCTTGAACATTCATGTAAAATGCATAAGAAAGTGTATCTCCGGTCACCACCTGCTCAATCATATCAGCTGTAATCACACAATACTCTTTCTTGGCCAAGCATCTCCTTATTACAAAACGGTAACATATCCGCTCTGCCCTGTCTCTCGAATAAAATTTGAACTTGCAGCTATATTTTGAGAATTCATTTTCTAATCCATCCTGGTTTGGAGCGCTCATTGCAACAGTTACAATTAACTTCCTGGATTCGCATGAGAAATTAATTGAAACAAATATCAAATCCGTATTGACGCAAATTATCGATGAGCTTTCGATATCGTCACCCAACGTAATTTCCCTTACAGACATTATATCTCCACTGGACCGTATTTCCAACTGATGTTCATCCTTCATATGTTCTAAAATGTCTGTAAAACTATTTTGAAACTGACACAAGAAACATTTATAATTGAATGGACACACGTCTTCATGGGCTTTGATATCGTTGAACCCAAATCTATCTTTGCAGCCGAGGCGGTCGTTGCGACACGCTAGCGTGATCTGTTTGTAGAATTCTTCTGCGAAAAGGTTGCGCACGTAGGGAAGAAAGTTGTGGCAAGCAGCACATTCCGACACCTTGTCTTTGCACTTGGCACACACGTTGTGCCCGTTTGTGCACATGTAGATTGGTGGTTGGCACACGAGCAGACACACGGGGCAGCGTAGATGATGGACCAATCTCGTGGTCAGGTCTCCGCTACACGCCATCATGGCGATAGTGATTTTTTCGCAAATTCTATTCCCGAATTTGACGCTCGAGTTTTGCACGATCGTCCAGTTTGTTCTAAAACTCCTACCTGCTGTAGGCTGAAATCGTTTAATCTTCAAATGATCATCACTGTATCGATACAGCTTTATCGCACGAAATTCTCAAGATAACAGCAGCAATTGCGATAAATTTCTGATAAATTGATATCTTCCGGCATTGTACAGAGATAAGCTCGGGTCGTAGTGTTTTTATTTGCTTTGATTAGTCGACAAGCTCAGCCGGAGTGTTTGAATGTATTTATAAAAGTGCTGTATTTCGATTTCAACGTTTGAATCACAAAGGTATTATTCTATTAGCGCAATTAAAAGGTCTGAGACAGAGGGTAATGAATAAGGCAAATGAGTTCTTTATTCTAAAATTATACGTCAATTAAATCCAAGTCAACCAAAAAGAAAGGAATCAGGGTTCACGAAACGAGAAATCTGCATGCAGAGATAATATAATCGCTCTCTCATCCCCTCCTAAAAAACGAGTAAAGTTTGCATATTTATGAGACTGGTCGAAAATAAAAATTGGAGCCGATGAAAAAAAAGACAGTCCCAGGTAAATCATTTTCACACCGCCTTTAGGGGATGGGGCAAATCTGGATTTGTGTAAATCATGATGTTGGAATAGAGAGGGCGGCGACACAGAGAAATGGCGATGGGTTTTTTCGCACCGGGAAAAAGTGAGACACAAGAGATTTAGTGAAGCTGGAACGGGCTAGGGTCTGCAGCGAGGGTGAAAAACAGGACAACGGAGATTTTAACACTCCATTTAACAATATTCTCGCGGCGGGATTATCTACCTACCTAATGACAATTATGTGCGATTTTCGGTTACGCTACGTCAGGAATAGAATTTTGATTCAAGATAGATTGGCACGTCGAGCTGACATTGTGCTCGAATTATTAATTCATCTGTTTTCATGGTGTTCATAGTCCGTTCACGTTTATAGTAATGGTATAGTGATCCGTCTTTATAACAGCCTCTCAGATTGACTAGCACAAATGATAATTGAAAAGAAATTTTTTCCCTTCTGATTTATCATTAGAAAACACAACTCACTCAACTTAAGCTGGGATAAAGCTTACGATCCTTAATGAGAAGACGCTCCTTATAGAAAGAATAAAACATAGCAATTGTAGTATGCAGCCTAAATCCATTGAAAAATCACTCTCTCACGATTCTTACTGATCTCCAGGCTTAGTGGTAACAACTAGAAAGGCTAAGGATTGCTCAGAGAGATGATTTCTCACCGACGACATCTACTTAGCTTTGCTTGATCCGAGTGTAGACTTGACCGCCGAGGAGAGAATGAGTCTAATGAAGTCCCGAGGGAAGATGACACATGGACTCTGCCGGCTGCAAAGTGTTAGCACCGGGTCGGGGGAGGGGGGATGTTTCCTTGGGGAAGACGAGACTGGATACTAGTCTCCTGGATAGATGGACATGAGCTACAGGAGTAGAAGCTCGTTCTAACTTACGTGCATCGTAAATGTTGTCGAGAACAAGGGAAGTTAGAAAGGAAGCCGGCCCATGCTGCCATTGTTTCAACTTGCAGATAGCCAACTCACTTAATCAATCTACATCAGAAACAGCCTTTCTCGTGGACATAATCATCAAATCGCATGCTTAGCACAAGGTGTAGCCTAGGTACTTGAATGAGTTAGCTCGATAACTCTCGATTAGTATATCTTCGTGATGCGTTCAAATGATGGAGACAGTTGTTGTGTAAGGAAACGTGGTTAGCGTTAGAGTGAGAGGGTAGATGAGGGAATAGAGGACTTAAGGGAAGACATTTGTATTAGTGGGATGCATAAATTCAGCTTGAAGAGACCATTTGTAACTTGAACCATGAGAATTTCCAGCCTCGAAATGGGTAGACATTTGTACTGGACGGCTGGACATTTCATTTGTACTGGATGCTGTCTCTATCTAATTGGCTTGGATTCGGATTGCATTCTACTGCTTTTTGACACCGATGGAGATGACACTTGTTCACCGACTTAACAACTAATTTTGCTGCTAGCGAAATATTGTGGGAAATATTAGGAACAGCTCGAATATTTTTTATCGTTCACGCTTAATTCTGCTTTACACGTTTCGACTTTGGTATGGTTTCAACATTCACGCAACATTCTCTGAACATAAACCTGGAGAAACAAGTATGGAAGACTACGGAAGGTACTACATATTATACTTTGACAAGATGAGTTTGCTGTCATGAAATGCTACGCTTATTCACCCCGAAGCGAGACTCTTGCAAAGCAGGCGCTCCTCGCAAACAAAATAAAAATACCTACTCACAATATACTCCTATTTTTGGTATAAATTAAAAATGGCTTATTAAAGCTGTAAGTCGTAACTACTCAAAGCTTGTTGTGAGATGAGCTGGGCCGCTTGCTCTGAGAAGCAGGATTTCCAACTGAATTTCATCCTTCCACATTCGCTCTCCTCAAGGTAACCTGAAGCTAAGCTTGAACAAGAAGAGCTATACTTTTTAATTAACTCATTCATTTCAACTTTGACTTTTGACTTAGCTATGTTGGGAACTTTAACTCTCAAGCCCTGCAGGGAAACTTTTGACGTAAACCGCTGTTAACCGGTGTGTTTGCTTTTCGATATTGTGTATTTGCACCACGCCAACTGGTTATAAGTGTATGGGGCGAAATAATTATATTGGCTATGAGGATTTTTTACATGCCCAGCCCCGAAATTAATTGCTTTTTCCAATCAAAGGTCTTGATTACCTTTTGGGGCAGAAAATTTGTTTTAATTAAGGACTCGTTTCATATAGTTTGAAATAAAATTCTAAATTAAACCTATTTCATTTTAGCATGTGTTTTGTCGCTGAACGTTATTTACAATCTATATGTATACATCTTGCACTCTTTGATAGAATTCTAAAAGCCACAAAGATAAGTTTCCGTTTCCCAAGTGAAAGGAATGCATCTTGCGTTGAGGCAATGGCGACTGTATATATCGTATGGATAATGCATACATCAAGTAGACACAGATGTTAGGAGTGGGCTGGGCCCCCCGAGACAGGAAATGGATAGAGCAGTAGTGTCCCCAAAAAAGGAGGTTGGGGGGAGTGTCGCAGGGAAGCCCCTCAGGTCAACCGCCAGCCATACGTCACGGGACAATACCGTAAAGAAGTCTACCTCAAGACATCGAGAAATACAGCTTTTCTAGATTGTGTGTCCAGGTATTAGTTCGATAGAGGGTTTCAAGATAAAGTCTTTATACGGACACTTTTAGTTTACAAATAAATTTATTCGCGCGCATATTTATTTGAACTCGTGATATACACGTTCCGTTTGGTATTCGATTGATAAAACAACCCAGAAACATTCTCATTGGAATGGTTTCAGCTCTATAGAGGTGTGCGCTAAAGCATAACTAGTGCTAAGCTTTCATGAAGTAAAGCTTAAAACTATGCACCTACACATTGCTGTACCGAGTTATTTATCACATACATCTAACTCTACTGTCACATGTTGAGATGGCCCCCTAATACGAATGTACAGTGCACCAGAACAGGAGAGGCAGATTCATGTAGGAGCTCGCAGAGGGAGATGGCAAATGCTCATCTGTTATTCTAGAGTGTATACGTAGCATGATACGAAGCGTGACCGAAGGCCAGGGTGGATGCTGGATACAGACGGGTAAAGTGGAGGGATATACTATTGCCAACGTAACGCCATAAACAACAACAATGCAACGACGGAAACAGGCTAGAGGAATTTAATGGCGATTCGGTGTTAGAGTTGGTCACACTTGCCCCAAAATGTAATGAATAACTTTTGGTTTTGCTTTGCTGCTGAAACTCTATGATAGAGGTTAATGTGAAAATGAATGATGATTAAAACGATTTTTTCTGTTAGTGATAATGATTTTTACGATTGAAGATGTTTCACTTTCAATGTTTCATGATAATCACTTGTTCACTGTTCACTTGTGCATTTGTTAGTTGTTGCGCACCGAACTTACTATAGCCTAGCGTACCTGGGGACGAAAATTAAAATAGGGAGTCGTGCTCTCATTTTCGAGGCAGTTGAAAAAATGTCGTGAGGTTAAGGGCGTTGTGTTTCGTGAAATGGCCTGGTGAGAGTGTAAGACGTTTGAGGCGGCGGTCACCCCATCTGCCCGCACTAGCTTGGCCACAAGACTATAAAACATAGTATAGTTTCGCAGTTGTTGATACTAACTCTACTAGCTAAATGCATTCGTAGTTTTCCCGTGACGTTATGAGACACTTTGTGTCACAGAAATGGCCGCATTTGATCCACCCATGGCGGCAGAGTTCAGCAAACTAAAAATCATCCGAAGTGCGAATGGGACCCTCATTTAATGAATTGATAACCAGTATGTGATTGGTTTCTAAGTAACGTTTAAGTGACGATTTATTTCAGCTGGGTGGAACAGCGGCCATTTCTGTGGCATAAAGTGATAGCGTGAAAATTATTAATATTATTTTCTAATGCTTAGTTTAGCAATTGACGTATAATCTTGTTTCAGATTGAACTATCTTTTGGTCCTAATCCTGACCTAGAATTTGTTTTCCAGCGGACATAGGGTCGCTGAATAAAAAACCTAGTCGCTGAAAGATTCATGGCCTTCAAACGGTAATGAAAGAAAAAAAAACATTACTGAAGAATCTTTGCGTAGGCGTGAATAATGTTCTTGTCTGGCCGTTAAATGTTTCAATAAGAAATTCAGATTAAATTCTTAAAACTCATGTATTCTGCACTATTAATTTCAGCACTATTTTTCAAAAAAAACTGTTAGTAAATGGGTTTCACTGCTGAGAACTTCTAACAAACAAACTTCCAACGTTTCGCTAACTATATTGACAGCTTCTTCTGACAAAATCGGACAATCGCCCCGAAGAAGCTTTCAGTATAGTTAGCGAAACGTTGGCAGTTTGCTGGTTAGAAGTTCTCAGCAGTTAAACCCATTTACTAAGGTTTTTTTTGAAGAAATTAAGGTATTTGTACGTTCCCATACCGTTCGAGTAAGAATTTGAACATTTTATCCATGCCAAACATTTGCCAACTTGACGTAAAGTAAGGGACACTACGAGGTGTGACCAAAAATAGCCTCTTGGGGGGGGGGGGGGGGGAGGTTGGAATAATTTAGATTTTTTACCTAAATTCTTGAAGGAAGTTCGACATTCCGATACATCTATGTCTATTTCAGACAAAAGTGTGAGCGCTCACGGTTCGTGGCATCGTAGAGGTGGGGGGAGGGGAGCCCTCAAAATGTCTGAAAATCCTGATTGGCTTGATTGCATTCTTACAATGCGGATTATTTTCCGATGTTCGTTAATTTTTGAAAATTCGTTCTTGGGAAAAGAAAAGAAAACTTCGACAAAAAGGAAAATCCGTGGTAGAACTGAAGCGTGGTCCAGCCCATCAGATAAAATAAGAGAATTATTGGATTAAAAATTAAATTTACGCTTTTTGTGAGAACTAAGCCCACACCAGCGTTAAGCTCAAGTGTCAAGTCAATTAGCCCATGATTTTTCGGCAAAGCTCAGAGTTACAAAGCCCAAGGTGCAAGGCGCAGAACAAATTTCGTGGCGAAGCCGATATAGTTTGGCGAAGGCAAGATTTTGTTGCGAAGCCGAAATATACTTCCGTCCATCGAGCAGGCATTTGGCGGCTGGTAACCGTATAAATAAGGTAAAGGTAATATGTGTACGCCAATGTGCATGCTTGCACCTTGGTCTTAATTATATTATGTATTACTCTATCCCATTTCTGTCTTCATCAAACCAAACATTTTCTCTCTTTTAACTCGCATCTTGACTGACCACCCTCGAACATTTGGCACAAGAACGTTTTCATTCAACTCTATCAAATAATTCCAATCTTCAAAACTCATCCAAATCGCAGCCTTTTAGTTTTTGTTTTACTCTTCGAAAATATGAATATACCCCAAGATCAAAATCTGATATTATTTATTGATGTGAATTCTTTTCGAAAATTGGAAAATAATGTGAGGAATTTTCTTTGCCAAGATTTTCTGAATGACGCAGTTTAGTCGAAGATCTTGGCAGTCTCTCTTCGACTCTCGAGTAGAGACAGAGTCTATCTGAGACAGAAAGAGGGCTGAGAGATTAGACCAAATAGTTATTGGCATCGGAATATCTTACCGATTCCTACTCCACTAGCTTTTGCTGGATGGACTGTGGGTAATAAAATGGGCGACCGGTTTTTAGGAAAAGCAATTCGAGGAACGAAATGGCCCTCAAATGGTAAAGCAACTTTCCGTCTTTTTCTTTCCGAAATCTGATTTCAGATTAAAACGACCAAAAATATGTTCTTATCTAATTTCAAAATTTGTTAGCATGAATCGTTTGCTCAGCGAGTCATGATTTTTTATGTATTTATTTTAAAAGAGGAATGTTCTCTTGCTCCAAGCCATAAAACTAATGCTATTTTATGGAAGGGGGGTCACAATTAATTGTATTGTTGGAAATTTACCGAATAATTTATTGCGTATGAAAAGAACATGGAAACCATAAAATAAACAATGGTTTACGACTCTGTCATGCTTAGGCCAGATTTGTTTCATGTATCTCTCAAGCAATTAAATGATTATTCTCTCGCCGCTTAATGAAATCATCGGACGCAGCATAAAGCCATTCGCCAGTCACAGCAACCTTTAGACGCCGTGTCCGTTTGACACATCTTTCTTCAATTTACCGATAGAACTAGACGTATGCTAGGCGGGCGCCTTGCAAATGACCCGCGCACTATTGCTTGTATGCAAATCAAGCCATAACTCATAAGGGTTCCAAGCTGGCACAAATGGGCCCAATAGAAAAGGTGTGTTGCTTTTGATGGGCAGCTCTTTGAATAAATCGATGCTGCCGCCGCGACATCAGGAGCACGAAAAGGTTGGATTTAAAGCGGCGTGCCATCTGCGACGTCTTGCAGATACCGATGCGAAAGACGACCACTAGAGTCTTCCAGATGCTGGAGCCGGCCTGGACCGAGATCGGGGTCTTGCAGGTGCATATATATCTGCAGCGAGTGATGTGATTTTGTCGCCCGTGCTGGGTACTCACCGCTGGACAAGTTTACCAGATTATGGACCAATAAATATCTCAGATACAGCCTCACTCCCACTCATTCGTTGTTCGTCAATTTGTTGACTGTTTTGCGTTGCCGTAGGATTCCAAATATGCGCGTATGACATAGTCTTTGCTTTAGTTAGGAGTGCAAGGAATTAGAGGTGATTAGGTTTATCTTTATTTAAATCAATGTTTATTTGACAGGACTCGGGTTTTCTACCCGTGTTGACTTGGTCGCTGACTCCAGCAGAGAGCTGTGTTGCCACATACTAAATTGCCTTCCCAAACCATCAATTATAGGTATCGCAATATGGCATGTGAGGGTTGCACTTGGTCTACGAGATATTTGACAAAATAGCCAGACCCATCTATTCTGATAGATAACATGTTTGGACTATACCTGTAGTGCTCTTAGTAGTAGAAGGTATATTGAAAGTTGAAATAGATATATGTCATTTCCACGCAATATATACGTATATAAATATAATTTCCTCTACTCAGCTCGTCTGGGATGAACTGGAACGACGTTTAGAAGTCTTGTTTTCATTGCTTTCAAGGTATTTCCATTTCTCCGCAACTTTTTAAATTCCGGAACAATACGAAACGTTTACAATAATATTATTGTATTAGAGTTCGAAAACACAAAGCTGAAACTAGCTCGAAGCTGAATTGCAAAATATTCTGGCTTTCATTAGTCCAGCTAAGCCAATATTTAATTAGCTAATGAAATAGCTCTCAGCTTTCCCATAACAAGCCACAAAAATATTCCCATATTTCATTTTACTCGGCGACCATTTAGTGCAACGTTTCCCTCCACTTTCCTTCTTACACTGTACAGATTGCATTCGAAGTGAAGCTGCTATTACATTGATGATGGCTATTACATTAGCAATATTATCACCGTGGTTCTTGTCAGGGTTTTTTCTGTCGCAGTCGTCGAGTACAAAGGCAAGACAAAACAAAATACATTTGGTGACTGCCTGCTATAGTCTCGCTCTCACTGAGGCTGGATGCTGGATGGATTCTAATCTGCTAAAAGCATGCTTAGCAAGGACAGGAGCGGATGCGGCCATGTTCACTTTTCTCTTGCACGCGGATATAATGTAGCTGGCTTGCATTTTATCAGGTAGCTGAGCGAGGCAAAAGAAATTCGTTTGAAGTTAATGTAATTGTTTCGGTTTCCTGGTGCAGAAGCACAGAAACCCAGGTTTGTTTTGTTGTGTTGTGTTCTGGAGTCTGGATGTTAGCTAGCTGTACAAGTACAAAAGTGGAACATGGTAACCTTATAGATCCTAGACGATGATTATATTCTGACATAGTGGCGTGTAGTTGAAGAGGTAAGTCATATAATGTGTCGTGTGATGTGACTAATTTCTATTTGGTGATACAATTGGCTTAAGCTGTATTTTTTATTAAAGGTACTATGGTTTAATGTACCTAACGTCTCATGAATTCTCGTATGCTTTTGCGAGCTATAATATTAAAATATACGTCTATGAAAATTACCCTTTCTATATATTTCGTTATTGTTAAATCTTTTTTTTGTCAAACTACATTCCGAAGCCTGATTAACGAAATGTCTCGCTTGTTATTTGGGTATTACAGAAATTAGTATTCGACTATAAGCTCAAAAACCATTCAGCTTAAATGCGTTGCGACACATCATTTAACTGTGACTCTACAATGATTAATACTGCCTATACGCTTTGAACGCGCAAAACTTGATGTGCTAGTCAGTGAAACGTATAAGATTTCGTCAAATAAACACAAATAGTCCATCCAATACAAGAGGAACTAGTATCTAACAATCTCGGGCATATTATATTAGTGTATAGTAAAGTAGATCCTAGTATCCTTGAATCTTGAGTCGACTATAGAATTAAGATGGTTCAATAGTGCAAGTGTAGTTCGTATTGCGAGACAAAGAGCGCGTGCCGATCGATAAGACTGACATGGAATAGCAATTAAGACTTCTTCCATTCAACAGTTTAGTGGAATCAATTCAGTAAGAGGATTATTCAATGGCGTTCTAACTGTCGCAAAAACATCTCGTTTCGCATATTATTTGGTTTTGCGAGTTCAGATTGTCGGTAGGAGAAAATGTAAACGTTGCAATTTTATTCTCGTTTTCTTGCAAAAACTCCCCATTTGAATTTTGATTTTGAATAATGAAATCATTGGCTTCAATTAAATCTTGTGCATAACTTGATCTAAGCAAATATATAAATGTATGTGCTTCACAGAAAGTCATGCTAGTCTCTGGAACATATAACTGACAATAAATATCAGATGACCTGATATCTATTGTCTAGTTAGTATACCAGTAAAACCCCTTCTATACGCGCTTATTTGAATGGGAGAGCATTATTTCTACATTGCTGGCAGTTTAAGTGGCCAGTCGTAGTTATATACGTATTCAATTCCCTGCCTACTTAAGCCTACTTAAAGGTACTTTGAAGGTACTTAAGTGTAAGAGCATTACACGTTGATATCAACTGCATTGCATCTGGAGGATGCTAGTTCTATGTTAGGGCAACGAACTCTTCACAACTCTGTAGTGTGGGTGACCTACGCCAAGGGAATATCTACACCTGCTCCAAATAACTGTTGTCTGCAGCTAGTTTCTATGTAGATTGTAGAATCATTCGAACCAACGCTGAACCAATAGTGTGATCTTGAATTTATTAAAAATTTAAAATGAATTCAACTCATTACCCAGACACGCTTTTATGCGATAATTTCACCACTGTCTGTACTTCACAGTATCAAATAATTAATTCGAAAGCTGAATTTAGCGTTGGGTAAATATCTGTTATTTCTCAGCTACCTATGGAATAGTAGCAAATATATTTCTAGTATTTCCGAAAGCGGTGGGATAATTACAAAGAGGCTTTGTAGAGGAAGGTAAATACAATCTATCATAAAGATAAAGCCAGATTTTCCATTGGTCCTTGCGCTCTGTGTTTCATAACCAGGGAAGGTTTATTAGAACCCCCTCGTTGATAAAAGCGTTGATAACAGATCTATCCTATTTAACAGTCCAACAATTTCCAACATGACTACCTAAATGTCTGCCTAGAAATCATAAGAAAATCAGAGAGAACTTCACGTTGTTTCAAGAATGTATAACGGTGCACTGCATAACAGTGAAACGCCCCAAACTGCATCAAACTACGCAGCTATACATTACCTATTGCGTAAGGCTTGCACCAAATAATGGCAACCCATCCATCGTTCAAGAGAATTAAATTTGAAATGCAAGATATCGGAAATTAAGATTGAAACTTAGAATCTAATCAATTTTGCCAGGAGTTCCTATCAATGTATTTTACTACCCATATCTAACACATTATTGGCATCTATACTGAGCTCGGTGCTGCAATCGGGAGGTACCGGTTCGATCATAATAATTGACTATCCTTGGTCACGTGGGTTTCCTTGATTTCCCATCAATATTTCAGGACATTACAGGCTAGATGAGCGTAGCGAGGGTAACCAGTGACGTTAACACTTAAATTGAATATATATATAATTGTTTTTTTTCTTTGTGGTTTTTCGCGTTCTTCGGAGCAAATGGCGATCGGTATAAATGAACCTTACAGGTGGGACCTTACCTTAATTTAATCTAACCTTGAGCCTTGGACCTTACCTTTGAAAAATCACAACATAGAATTGAAAATTTTTTCAGCGTAATCCTTGTAGCTGTATTCTTGTAAATCGTAGGGCTGTGTGTGATTTTTCACAATTAAAATGACTAGATTCCACTTAACCCCAAAATGTTAATATTTGATAGGTTTTAAAGTATTCACATCTCTGTTCAATACACAAACTACGAGTTGTTGAAGCACCATGGACGTGTTCCTAAATGTGTAATATGTATACAAGAAAAAAACAGACTTTACGGGGCTAATTTCGAGTTTCAACGGGAAACATCGTCATATCAGCTAAAATGGTGGATCTTAAAAATCACTCCTCTCTCAGCTTCTTACGACTCAAAAGGTTCGACAAAATTCGAAATTTTCGATCATAGCTTAGCTTTATCTTTCACTAATATGCCCTTCATGCTAATTTTTCACGAGATTAACTACGGAAATCTTCCGCAAATAAAACTTCCTTAGAAGTAATCTTTATGTAACTCTCCATAAGCAACTGAAGTCAATTTAAATTCGATTAATTTAAATACCACAAATTATTCCATGTTTAATGTTAACCATTGATCAGTGACCACCTATTAGGGCACAGTTACAGGCACAATATAATTGTATAAAGATTCCACAAATCGTGTCATTCGTTATAAATTCTTACAGTTCACATTCTTTTTTGTAGAAATGGTACTCAAAACTATTGTGCAAGTCTACGAAAGTTTGTAACAACATTACGCCCGTTCATTAACGCGACAATACATTAAAAAGAAACCTGGTAGCCATAATAACCACGAAATGAAAATACTTCCCCATATCTCTAGATCTCTTGCAATATTCAATACATTGAGTCTTGAGCATCCATGTTGGGGTATTGACACTGCCTGCGAGCCTGTTCGAAGTCTTTTGAATCTGTTCCCTCTTCCCACTCGTAAACAAGGTCACGCTTTATCGCAATCATTAAGGACAATCACGGAAAAATCGGCATTCAGTGTACCGCTCAGTTGTTCGTTTATAATAATGGACCCAGGACATCCATTACAATGGTCTGACATATGCTTTGTATGGATTTTAGGTTTTCTACAAGCAATTGATTGTTGGATTATTCCCATGTTAAAGCTTTCTATAGTTAATCAATGTTGAAATCAGTTATCTATTGCACCGTTCCTACTCCAAAATGCAATCAATGCACGTGAGCTCGCGATTTGAAGGCAACTTGGCAAAATTGCAATGATCAAACTTCTAAATTACCAACCCTTGGCGAAAGTTCGCTTGCGAAACGTTAAAAATGCGATCATTATCATCACTTCCATATAGCAGTTAGCTGCGTCTCTTTCGTAAATCAGCATTTCTGTTTTGCCAACTACCATTATTCCTCTCTCCCGCATCGAATAGTCTATTTTTATGTGTTATCTAAACGACATTTGAACCCTTATCAGCCCAGGAGCACTTATTACGGTAGTAAATACCTTATCTTACCCATTTCATCAGAGAGTGTCCTTTAGGCAGCCGTAAATATTACATAGGGTCAGATAAGAAATTTAAGCGCCGATCATTTGTTAATATTGCGAACCCCTTTTGTTTCAGGGATGCATGCTTTCCGTGATAGGAATTCCACAGCAAAGGGGAGGCTATTTGAGAATCAATGACACGCATATAAGAAGATTACTGAAATGTTAAGTAAGATTTCACCACAAGTTACGATTTGAAAAGAGTAAGCGTAGGTACCTATTGGTTATTTGGCTGGGGAGAAAATTACGGCGACGCATGTAGCTACTAGTAGATCTTGATCGTGGTAACGGAGACCGATGCTTGCTAGGTAAAGGTGAATGGAGACAAATAAGACGGAGATGGGAAATGGGAAATCTCCCGAGACATCTGTCCACATCTGAGCTTGTTGATGGCTAGCCATTGTCTCTGTCTCACTAGCCATTGGGATGCTGCAAAAACTCTGATGGATCGAGCTGGACCGCAAACGAGTATTTTAGAGATAAGGAAAGCTACAAGATTGCCATGTGAAATGGTGATGATAATGATGATGACGATATCCTCTTATTTCGATATATTTACATAGGATACATTTATTAATGGTGGAGCAACAAAGTACAAGCCTTGGGGTTCGGGGCTCGAGTCCTCGTCGTGAATAACATTTTTGATTTAATATTAGCATTGCATTGCACTATATTAGGTTCGCACTAATACGTAACAAAGGGCTTTTGAGTCAATCTTGATTCGATTCTTAGTGGAGGAAGGGGAGGGGAGTCCGATCCAGTCGTTATCGACAAAATTCAGTCGGTCCAGATTGGAGAATTTTCCAGAGTTGATGTTTTCAAAGCGATGTGAATCCTTGGGAGGAATATTTTGTCCAAAGCTAGAACGGCAATTGTACGAGTTTTCTGTCTGAAATTTTTGAACTTCATCTTGGATCGATGTATGACTGTGATTGATCTCCTTTGACGTGGAATTGAATTTTGAGAACCAATGATAAAAGCGACAAAAAAAAGAATTAAAATACTCTGGAATATTGATAGAATCTATGATTGAACTACCTTTATGCTATATATGCTACCTATATGCCATTGCTATCTGATATAATTTGTAACACATTAATTATGATTCAACCTGTCAGATCGACGTGAAACTTTGCTGCTATCAGAAATGTCAGCACCTAGACGATCAATATAAAAAAATCTGGCAACTGCTACAATAATAACAAATGCTTTTATTTTAATAGTTGTAATGAGAAAATTTCTATTTCAACAACAAACAGTGGCTATAAATTTCGAGGAGAACTCTGGCTCGACCTTTCAATTAGTCTTAGTCGTCACGATATTGATGGTTACATAGGGCTTTTTTCTGAGAAATGACCAAAAGCGTTAAAAATCCATAAGTTCGTATTGCAATAGCTTCCACAAACGATAGTATTGATCGAAGTATTCGTAATTGATTTGAAATATTGCGATTTGGACGGATGGTTCGAATGAGTTCGAGATACAAATGTGTTTGTTACGTGGCGGAATTAAATTAGACAGAAGGGGTTAGCGTAATGACATATTAATACATTTGAGCTTTCACTGATATTAAATGCAATAAAGAAGTTAACCAAATAAACCTTATGTGTTACGACCAAACAAGATGTAGCAATGCACCGGGCGTTCTCAGTTCTCACCAATGACAAATAAAATGTCCTCTTTACCTGAAATTATCAAATTGTAAAGCAGAAGAATATTCCAAAGATTAACCGAAATGCACCACAGTTTCGAATAGAATCAATATCTCACGCTAATCCAAATAAATTTAGATCATTTTCTTATTTGAATTAAGAAAATGTAGCCAATAATACCTGCAGTATAATATAATTCATGGTTAGGAAGTTATATTACAACTGCGCAAGTAAGCTATAGCAAGGCTATAGCTGCAACATTGTCAAATTATTACCAACGTTTTAGTTCAGTAACAATAATTAAGAATCAGTTATGCAGGATACGTCTGAATGGTTACGACCAGGAAATATGAATTTTCCACCACCAGTACGTTACCTACCACTAGCATTAAATACAATTAGATAGAGACCGTCGAAATCGTGAATTGTCTACCGACACCCGACAGCATAGTACCTTCTATTCTCTCTACAGAGGCAGCCGAAGCCGCAGCCGCATGTGTTCAGAGTGAATAAAACCAAACCACCGCCTTCGAGATGTGAACCAGCTCCAGGACATAACAAGTTTCATATTAGATTTAAAACTTTCAACTCTGTTTCGAAACTTTTTACCAGTCGGCAAAATAAAATGGTCGAAAAAATTTGTACAGACGAGAGCCATGAAAGTTGTGACTTGTGAAAAGAGAGTCTACATTCTGAGACAAAGGAAATAAATAAGTTTTTGCTTTTTTTGCCCGTTATCGCTTTGGATATCAGTCCAGTAGGAAGCCGTAGCTGATACATTTTTAAGTCATGTTTAAATTTTTAACTGCTGTACAGCCTCAACGGACCGTGGGCCACAAATTGACCATCTTGGATCTAGTTTCTCGAATGCATCGAATGACAACGGACGAATACATTTGAATAGACTTTTGGATTTATTTGCTTCCTATTATTCAATATGACGCAAAGAGACTATGTCATCTTACTGGCTTGGGTAAATCCAAAGAATTCGTAGAAGGTATACCATTATTCCGTTTCCATTGGAGTTTATTGGAATTTATTTTATTTGTTGTATTCTCATCTCGAGCAACCACGCTACGTTTTTCTGATTATAGCATCGTTATACCTAGGTATGTAGGTTTACCTCATAACGAACTACGAAGTCTCTTAATAACGCGTATTAGATGGCTAGAGCACTCGACGACAATAGACGTATTGAATGCAGACGAATCATGAAATAAGCAATCAAAGCCTCGTTCAATACTTTTCTTTATTGGCTTGCTGTTTTCCACGACGTTGTTCGTTTGAACAATGAACTTTTTGCTGTGGAACCAACTTCAACTCCTGCTCCAAGCTCAAGTGAAATGTCATTCATCTCTACAGCGCCAAGCGCTGAGCTCCCTTGATTAGCTAATGCCATGCTAGGGAGACATTATCAGAAATATGACCCATTTGTTAGACACCGTCGTGTAGTAATGCAATGCGAGAACACTGGCGAGCTTTTCACCGTTTCACCATTTCCAGCTGGCAGCACTACGCTACAGTTGATCCATTTATCGGGCGTTGTTCATATTTTCAAACACTTTTTTGGGACCGATTCGAATGCCGTAAAGTAGTTAATATACGTGCCCGATTCCAAGCGATCCAAGCATGCCGTCAAGAGGTGAAAATTGTGATCGTGGCGCCACTGTTCGTTCTGAATCCTGAGTTTATTGCGCAAAACTCTGAGCTGGGGTTTTATTTCATCTTTAGGGCTGTTCGACACGAAATATTTGTGCCAGATATTTTTTGTTTTGTACTAACGAAAAATAAGTTTTTTTTACGGAAACTTCTAAGATTATTGGCTTTTAATTGGTTGCTCGCCAAAATTCACGTTCATGATTTCCGCCCACTAATCGTTACCTCTGAAGGCAGCGAAAATATGCAATCACTTAAAAATAAAATAGAGGAAAGCGAGGAAGTAATGTATGTTGTATGTGATGAAAAGCTGCTAAAAAAATTAA
>QKMV01000374.1:0-18317 GCA_003287335.1 Lednia tumana
GAGCAATTAATATACATTACCAGAGATGATAAACACTGGGGTGTAATTAATTTCTTACAAAATTTATTTATCTCAGTGTAGTAATCGACTCTGGAAGCGAAGCGTGCTTAATAATTGGTCTCGCTCATTTTGAAAACTATGCAATTGCACTGCACTATTTCCGCCTAAAGGTCTACACAGAATTTGAATAAACGTAATTGGCATTATCGCGATCATAATGTACATGGGACTGCCACAACATTACACTAGCGGAACAATGTGTGACTAAGCGCTGTTTTATTTTCGCGTTACCGCCTCCGCTAATGTCGATTGCGCGTAGACCTTCAGCGAATGTGCTTGAGATCACAAAATATCCGATCATCCTAACTGGTTTGACTATTAACTTTTAGAGAGTCAATAAGAAATAAGCGTACATGAATCCCCATCAGAAATGTATCGGAAACAAATTTTTATCGACTTTGCAAATGGATTAAGGGGGGAGTTATTCAGGAGCTTTATTTGAGTTCCATTTTTCATTGAAAACTTACCAAAAGCCTAAACTCTGACTTATTTGAGTTATACAGGTCAAGGGCTGGGGAGGTTAAGTGCCCAGAACAAATCACTGAACAAGGCCACAGACTAAAAGATGATTTATAAGCTGGGTTTGAATGCTCAAAAATCCACTAAAACTTCCCAACATTTCGTTACGAATGCTCTTTACTTCTTTCGGAGTTAATCGCATCTCTCAATAAAAACAGAAACAATGCGACAACAGAACTGCAAATAAAAACAAAACCCGAACGCAGTCCATCAAAAATATATGGGTCGCAATAATATAACACAACACTTTTGTTTCGTTCAACTGTCACAGTGTCGGTTGCTTCTGACAGAAGCGTTATGCCCCCAAAAGAAGTAAAGAGCATACTTTACGACATTTTGGGATGTTTTACTGGGTGTGTTAGCATTAAAATCCCAGTTTCTCTATAGTTTTTTTTAACCAGTAGTAAGATTAGGGGATAGATATAAGTCTAAATAATTTTATATGACCCCAGGCACTTCAAAAAGTGGTAAATTGGCTAAGACCCCATGTATCTATTACATATTGAACTGTTTTAACAATCGTCACCCTGGCAAGAGGCAATCCAAGCCTGGGAGTGCCGCCAATCGCCCACCCCTAAGCACGCTGCTCGTCGAGGATGACCTTCTGGGAACAACGGTATATTCTCCAGAGTGTGGCGCAAACATTTTGACACATCGCTGCAGCAGCCACACGTCTGGGCATCGAAGCGTGAAAGGTTGAAACGCTCCACACATGTGTGCCCCAATTCGCCGAAATATGTGTGACATATTACATTACACCACCCAGTATATTAGCTCATTCCGTGATCTTTCGCCGCGCGCCGCGGAAAAAAAAACGCCAACTGCCATTGGGGGAAAAACGGTACGAGTTTGGATCGGATCGCAGCCAAATTGATTCGCACCCTGGATAATGAATGCTATGCTAATTGCAAAGTTACATCGAGGAAATTTATTCCGACATTTCGGAAACTATGCTGCCGTTACTTCTAGCCCCTGGAGATTTAGCATGACATCGGATTTTTTAGACTTGCTTCTTTCTCCTACAATATAAGCACTAGTTTTCTAAAAATCTGATTGTAAGTGAGTTTACTGTAGCAGTGAACAACAGTTCACGAAACCTCGAAAAGGTTTTTGAAATTTTATTTAGCGCTCAACATCTAAGACGTGAATGTGAGCTAGTTTACGAAAAATAAATGAGCCTGAAAAACTGAATCAGATCTCTTGCCAACCCTAATTTCGAACACTGGCATTATCCATACGATTTAGCTACGGAAACAACCCTATCCAAAAAGATTATTATTGACATTGAAACGTAAACATAGTAATTTAGTGTTTCTATTTACAAGTAAAAAAAACCAGTTGGAAGGCAATGTTGTTGGTAAAACAGCATGCCCTATCTCATCGGTGTCTCTGGCTACCTGACCGCATTGTTTTAAGGGTAACTTGACCATGAATATGTATGAAGCTGAAAACCCATCTCTGGGATTGCCGTCGTCGTCGTCGCGGTGACGGTGGTATACCGAACCATGGACACCCCACGACGAGAGTGGCGCCTCACAAACGCACAAAAACACTGGTTGTTGGGAACGAAATTAGGCGGCTCTGGTCCTCGTGGCACGGCAACACGGGCATTGTTTCAGCATTAGGTGTCCGCTCTCTCAACCTGTTCCTCTGGCTGTCTGTCTGCTCGCTGCCGAGACTCCTCGGAGAGGAACGATAGTGTTTTTAGTGGTACTTGACGTTGGACCCCCCGTCGCCACGGGTGATGGTCAACGATTTTACGTCGCCGACCGGCGCGGCGATTTGACGAGAACTAGACAATATCTTCAGGTCGTCGTTGAAATGTTTTATGGAGGTGAATACACGAAAAAAGGCAAACGAGAATACGAAACAGGAACGATTTGTTGTAGAAACGTTGAAAATGTGTTAATTTCTACTCAGTTTTACGCTATCTTACATGAAATTTATGATTTTTAGTTTGTTTTTATTACTTTTCGGGCGAACCGAAAATGCTTGAACAACCGAAATGGATGAGACGAAAAACGATAAAAACAACTAAGCGGCGAGTTTAAAAAACGAACCTGCGCGATCGGTGATTGTTTAATAAATTGACCACCCGCCAGCGCTGCTTCCCTCTTCATCCAAATGAGCAGCGGACGCAGCGGACGAATTGAGTTCCCATCCTCATTCCGTCCATACTACTTGTCTGAAGCAGCCACCAGCCAGACCCGGATTAACTCGTTAATACAACGATAATTACAGTCGTAGACAACGTAATAATTTTATAGGTCAATAAAGAAGCATAGGGGCTACACATTAATCGTTCAAGCTTGGTGCACAAGCATTGATGAAAAGCATTTCGTATTTACCACCGCAACTGAAGCTCATTATGCTATTCAAACGAATAAAAACGAACTATCCACGAGCAACCAGAAACTGGAATGTATTTGCTTTCATAAAGCCTCTGACAACAAAAAATATCTAGTGACGAACAAAATATCAGCACTGCCTCGCGCTGAATGTCAAAGAAGTTTGTCACGAGCACGGCACCTCCATTCTTTAGAGTGGTGGGATGCATAGTTGGAAAAACCATTCGATTTGAATTTTCTTGTAATTACTACAGCTAATGGGTAACTGACAGATTCGCCAAACTTGGTGAAGTACTTGAGAATGCAGCAGACTTTCGAAAAAAAAATTATTCATGTTTGATCTTTTTATAGCTTTTTGTTAAAATAGGACTACAATTGTGATATTAACACTTTTTTTAAAATTGTAATCCCATTTTAACAAAAAGTTGTAACGATAACAAATTTAAACATATTTTGTCTGAAAGCTTGTTACGTTCTCTATAACTTAATCAAGTTTGGTGACTGTGGCACTTACAGTTTAGCTGGAGTAGTTAAAAGAAACTTAATATCGGGTGGCTTTTCCACCCAGCGTCCTCCACCCCCCCCCCCCACCCGACCGCTGAGCTTCAAATAAACGATCTCCAAGCTAGCTTCAACCCCTTTACACAAACAGAGCCACGCTTATTTCGATTCGGTGTAGATTCAAGCTCCGTTTAATTGGCTAGAACAGATCCGTCGGTGATTACTTGATTGCTATGCAATTTAACCGTCCGTCTCAACTATGATTCCCGAAAAGCAAATCTCTCGTAGACTTTCCAGACATCTAGCGCAATGTTTTCGATCGGCATCGTATGCTTTTCCGGGGGGGTTAACAGTTTGTTTTTCTTGATAATGAGATGTTTGTTTGTTTAAACGAGGGCTAGAGACCACGGGCTTGACGGTGATTGATGACCCAGCCATGGGCCGAGCGAACGAGCGAGCGAGCGAACGAACGAACGAGCGAACGAACGAACGAACGAACGGAGCATTTTAGGCAGCGGGCTTTTATTTCACGTTCAGCATGCGATCGTTACCCAAGCAACACTACATGCTATTTATTACAAGCTTTCCACCCTAGCCTGGGGTCCTTATATTGGCTTTCTTGCACACGGCTCGAAGAAAAAAGGCTATTTAGTACAAGCTTTCCACCCTAGCCTAGAGCCCATATATTGGCTTTCTGGCACAAACCTCAAAATATACAGCCTATCATACTTTCTTACAAGCTTTACACCCTAGTCTAGGGACCCTATTTGCTATCTTGCACAATAACAACAGGCTATTACTCGAAAGTTTTTCATACCTCTAGGCCTAGGGTGCTTACGCTTTCTTTAAAAAAAAATTTAGTCAATAATTACCCAATTACAGCTTATAAATTAAAAATACATGTCATGTAATTGCTTGATTGTCAAAGACATGATGCAAGACACATTTTTAGTTATTGCACAATGCTTAGCCTGTGTAGTGTAGAAAGCTCTGCAATAAATCCAAATGACCCTAGGCAAGGAAGTAAAGCTTATAGGAAATAGCCAGTAGACTTTAGGGTCTGTGCAAGAAAATCTGGGTACCCGAAGCTAGAGTGGAACGCTTCCAAGAAATAGCCTGTAGCCTGTAATATTTGTGCAGGGAAGCCTAGACCCCTAGACTAGGGTGGGAGGCTTGTAATAAATGGCGTGTATAGCGATGCCATGGTAAGTCTACGTGAGGCTAAACTCTATAAAAGAGACTGTAATTCCAAATGCTGTTATTCCGAACGCATTTAGGGGTAGGAAATCTCACGAAACGTTTTACGTATGTGCGGGGGAAACACATGACCGAGCCGGAAGATGGATGGATGTGCATATAGGAGGGAAATTTTACCTAATTTGATCAAAAGTTTGCAAACGTTTTTCCGGAACGATGGAGGTTATTTGAATTGAGTTTAGTTTGTGAGAAACGAAGTTCATTTCGTCAACGATCGTTCCATAAATATACGAAAGTGGCGGGTTTTGATTCGGTCACATTACTACAGCCCATTGGTTTTTTGGCGCAAGATAATTAAAGACCAATAAACCAAATTTTGAACTGGCCGTGGGTAATTTCCTCCAAATTCCATCATTTCTACCGTTAAGCTTGTGTTATTTATAAAAAATATTCCAGCCAATAATATAAAAAATCTATCGGGAAAAGAGTTTTGGGCTACTGGGTGATTGCTCTATCCTTCCTGGGTATCAACGCAAGCGCCAATGCATCAAATACCTTGTGTGTATCAAATAAACATGGTCTTACTATACTTCAAACATGATGGGCAACCACAACCCAAGTGGCTTTATCACTTAGATGGCACCGTATGTCCAGGATAAGCTAAGCCAGCCACAATGGCCATCCTGCCCAAGTTCGCCAACCTACACAAAAAAAACTGAGTTCACTTCAGCGGGATTTCAAATAATGAACAAAATTAAACTTTTTGAACTTTACCCGGTTAAGTAGCAGTTTTTTTTTGGAACAAAAATAAACTTAAAAGAAGATTAACAAACCACAATCCAAGCGAAAAACTGAGGGGTTGGTGTGACGCCACGTCAAAAACTCCAGGATCTCCAGGAACTAACAAATCAGTGTCTTTTTTATCTGCCAGTTGGTAAACCTGACATGCTATATATCGAAATGGCCACCACGATGGACGGTTTACCTTTTGCTGGCAATGCTTTTCTTACTGGGGTACGAGTACTCTACCTGCACATAGATCTAACACAGAATGTAGTTAGTTAAAGGTGATGTATAAAATTCTTTAGGTTTCTTAACTCCTAATCTAAGCACAATAGTTTAAAAATAGTTTTAAAACTGGGCTCAACGCTAAGAAGTTCACTTGCACTCCGAACGTGTTACGTTTATTTCTTACTTATTCAGAGTAAAAAATTAAGCGATTTCTGCCGCTGGAGAAGTGAGTATACTGTACGAAACGTTGGGAATTTTAGTCGATTTCTTCGCATTCAATGGACGACTAGTGATCAAGGAATTCCAGAGTCAATCAACGTTGTGGGACAATGCTTTTTTATGGCGTTAAAAATCCCCCAATGTTGATCGCCTCTGGAACGCTAGTGGTCCATTGAGTTTGTACTCATTTTTTTGATAACTGTCGATCTGTCGATAAAATGTGATTAGTTGGTATCCATCCGTCTCTACACAGCTTGCAGCAAGGTTCGCTGCCAAGACCCTAGGTGGCAGTGATTACCTCGCGACGCTCGGGGCGAATTGCTGGTTCCGGAAAAGCTCACCTCCCTGTTTGCGGTGCCAACATGACAAAGAAAATCTCAACCGACAGTTCTGACTGCACGAACACGCTAGTGCTACCAGTGTAGCCAACAATTGCGATTACGTCAAACTTTATGCTTTACTTTACGACTTGTTTTTCTTTTTTAATTAGAAGGAGCGATAAAGTTTGTTTTTCAAGTGTTCAAGTGTACATTTTATAAGGTTGGTAGTAGGTATGTACGTGTGATTAACTAGAACGATGGAACGGACTGAAAAAGAAAAAACCAAATCACATCTGCTGGCGCTATTATGAAAATAGTTTCAATTTCTAATGTACGCGAGTCCCAATTTTGATAATCTCTCTACTTTTTATGGCACGAATGGATATTGCATTTCATTATAAATAATCTCCCGGATCATGGAGTATAGGTTGATATTGCATTTTGCACTAAAATGGAGCCTTTATTTGCTTTTAATTGAATTACTATGTTTGCATGTTCCTGGTTTTCTTGGCCTTCCCTCCCAGTTGGCCCAACGGCTTTCATGTTGGTATATTAGTGGCTCATAATTAATTTTATTATGCCGAAACATGTGAAAAAACTAATCAACCCGCGCCATTTTAAGTACTACTCAAGTCAAAGGACTGTAATGCGCACGGGGCTGTAAATAAAGCCATCTAAAATTTAATATCAAATTTATGCATTAGCTGAGGCATTCTCGGAATTTTTATTGAAAAATTCTTTAGGTGTAGACTGAAAATTAGATAACTGAATACCGAAAAGGTTCGTCTACCAGACAATTAGATTTATGTAAAACACAATAAAACGACCTTATTGCCACGCCAGAGACCATGCCAGTTCGGTGGGAGAAAAGTGTATAAAATACACATTAAAGCTACAAAGAGATGCCATTCGCCGAGTGTTTTTTTTTTTCGTTTACACCGCGCTCTGGCCACCATATTGGTAAAGCACATGTTGCTTTCAACAACTGTCATTATGATATTAATCCCGCAATCTTTTGCTAGGGTGTATCGACAATGATGCATCATCACATGCACATGATATTATGCATGCCGCACGCCAGCGTTACTGTCTAGGTGTAACAATGCAACGAAAACAAATGCATCTCACAGCAAGTACGGATTGTGAATGTTTATATTTTCAGTTTCACCTTGATTTGTTCCTGTCCAACGGCCATCACTGCAGAGCTATCAGTTTAATTAATTTTACGCCGAGATAAGCCTGTGAACGAAGGTTGGTTTTATGCATGCCTATAACTTTTTATACAACTCACAATCGATATCCTGTTTGCTATATGTGTAGTTAACAATGAATTAATCAACACTTTATATATCTATAACCATATAAAGAAAAATTCATCGCAGCTAAAAGATCAAAAGATTAAGCAATGAGCTGCAATCCACTCCTCCTATAGCGAACGCCGTGTGATTTTCATTTACTAACTTTCCCCTGGCTTGCGATCGAGATCGAATTAGGGGTAGATAGAGCGGCGATAAACTGATTTCCCGCGATACCCGTGGCGAGACGCGTTACGTATCTGCACCCCCACCCAACCCCCGGCAGCCCCACCCCCACTCACCCTGCGCACTTAGCTGCGGATAATGCGCTCGGTGAGACCGCAACTCCGCTAAAAGCCTACCGGGATGGGTACGAGTGACGTCATCTTATTCCATCACGGATGATAGCAGATCTCCGGCAAACTGCGGAAGGGACGCTTTCGATGGACTGTTGGTTGGGAACAGCTGATCGATTCTGTGTAAACTGCAGGATGCATGCTGACAAGTATAAATAGATTCGCACTAGAGCTTGACCAGCCTTACACAAGTCAAAAAGTATCCAAAACCCTGCAAATATCAACCCTGTTTTTACATTTATATAACAATTAACCTGCCATAATCGCCATGAACCATCAGCACATACAAGTACAGATTTTGCTTGCTCGCATGGGCTCTTTCGCTCTGGTTACGTAGTACCATAACCAGGAACGGTTACAGATAACGGCCCAATATTGAGGAAAAACTGATCGAGAGATGGCAGCCAAAAAGATCTGCTAGAGCATTCGTGGAAATCTTGTTGTTTGTAAAGTTTGATCGAAGTACACAGGAAAGAACCCTGGAAATTGAAATTTGCGACCATTTAGAAGTTTATTCCAAATTGACAAATCCAGGTGTCAGGGCCTCCGAGAACATTCTGCCAAACGCGATGACCCGTACGCAGCAACGAGGGCTAAGTGCAGTGATATTTGATCAAGAAGGGGTTGAACAAGTCGAGTAAACAACGAAGGGTTGGTCGGTTTGGCGACAATATTGTCACAGGTCACATCCGGCGGTCAGAGCGGTTGTTGTCGCGTGGTAACCAAACCGCGAGTGCTTTCTATAATTTCCTCAGACGATGACCACTGTACTACGCTATTCCGCTTGGCTCGTTTACCATCAAATTGATATATCAGTACACAAATTAGCCATGCTATTTCCTGTATAGGTATGTATAAAATATCAAAGAATATACGGACAGTTTACTTTTATAAAACATACCAACCATCACTTTCATTTCATACCGTATTACTAAGCTACACCCTCCGCTAACGAATAGGGTATCGTCTTTCACGTTTTATAATTAAACGCAACACAAAAACGCACTTATACGCAACTATTTGTGAGAAGGTACCGTAACTTTTAACGGCGGACGCATCGTTTCGTGGGTTACACCTTCAATACAGTCAGTCGCCTTTTTTCCAATTGTCTCGCCAGCGAAACGTTTTGCCAGTTCGCTGTTTGACACTAAAAGTTCTGACGACGGGCCGACCGCCACACCGCCGGGGTGCTACGTCGGCATTGACACCGTCTGCGACCATCGCTGCCAGCGCCATCGACGTGTCTCGTCCTGAAAGCCAGACGTGCTAAAACCCAATTACCGACTCTTGTCTTCGGCGCCACTCTACGTACCTACTCTCTTTTTTAGAAATCTTCATCGAAAGCAGACGGCTCGGAGTCGACGTGTTCCGGGGAATTTCTAGAATCTCCTAATGGTCGACTTTCTGGTCGCAGTAGGACCTGGTTTCGATATCGGTGGATGGCTTTTCGCTTATTTCCCACAGTCGTGGCAGCTTCAAACGCGGGGATAGTTCCTCTACCATACATGGCACGGTTGCACCTGAACGGAACTCAATTTCCCATTCATAAGCCTTTCAGAAAGTCTGTTAAACAGCGTGTGGATATCCGGAAAAGCTAACCCACCTACAACCCTCATGTTCCGTGATTGCCCACAAACATTCTAGGCAAATGTGGTGATAATTTATCAGCCGGAAGAGAACGGCCGTCTCCATTCCATCTCTCATTCCCGATGTCTCCTGTCAAGCTGTATGCAGTGTGGCGATCCAGAAAAACTTCATCCCCAACATTCTCAGAAACGGACAAATGGCCTGTGCTATCAAAAAGTTCCAAAAAACAAAAGTGAAACGGTGACCAGTGCACAAAAGTTTCCCCCCTCGTTGGCAAAGCCAGTTGGCGTGCTGCTTCCACCCAGCAGCCGCGTCTTGATCTTGTTTACAGAGTGACGTATTGCACACCGACCGAAAGGTGGGGGTGTGGGTGGGTGGGTGGGTAGGGAGGGAGGGGGAAACGACGCCAGGCGTCGTTGCTGCCACGCCTCGGTCAGCTCGAAGCTCAGGGCGTGGCTTTCAACAATTACCGTCACACTATCTGGAAGGAAACACTCACTCTCTCGCACCCGCTCTAACGAGCGATATATGTATCGGCCTTGTTTTACCATAAGATTACCAGCGAGGCCTAAACAGCCATGTTTGAAGCTTGCAATACACTTTTGGTTACCAGGTTACCAAAGCAGTAACGTTCACATTCGACGCCTATAATACAGCCTGGTAACCGAATGGCACTCTGGCTTAAACGGCCATTTTTGATTATTTACGATAGATACTGAAAACTGTAAGGCCTAAACGGCCACTTCTGAAGCCTTCAATAGAAATGTAAAAAGGGTGTTTAAAGTGCACCGAAGCTTCCATAAACCTTCAATGTATATGTACCATATTTCTTCCACCATTGTCGTGTAAGACTTACCATTAACCATGTACCATTTCCCTTGCACCATGAGTCACGTAGCGTGTCTATCGACGTACAAGCATGTACCACGTGTACCACATGTACCAAGTACCAACGTGTGGAGAGGTAGGGGTAACAAATGGGTGATTTTGTGCAACATTATATCTTGCTACATATCTGGACTGAATGCGCAGTCGGAGATTATATGGCGGCAGAAAAGTGCACTTTTATTTGATGCGAACCATGGCTGCGTAACGTCTTTGTTGTTGAAAGTAAATATCAAGTCCCGGATGATTTTTCGTTTATTTACCTTATTTCGCTGTTATATTGTCATTGGATGGCTAATACTACGGCTGGTGAGGACCAATCATGAAATATAACTTGCAAACAAATTTGTGTACACCTCTGCTGGCTCTTACAATTGAAGATAGTCAATGATAGTGAGCGAGAGAGCAGGAGATGAAAGAACAAACTAGGTCTATTTGGAAGCTGTTTTTAAATATTTCTCCCAATCCGCCCAAAAGAGCCGTCGTAAATGCTCAATTGGAGACTTTTTAGATAGCCATAACAGAAAAACTGTATTTTATTTGAAAAAAGTGCTTTCGAAAATGCCTAGTTTATTCTTTCGTCTACAACTGCCTCGCTTTCAATAATAGTGTATCTTCAACGATAGAGCTAGCAGAGGTGTACAAAAATAGGACTGATCAAGGTTTCTTGCGCGGCTCACCATGTATATGCATAGGCGCTACGCCAAATTTCTGTCGAGAGGATCTTTTTTCGTGGGATTTATTACGATTTAGGTAAAAGGTGTTTTGGTGTGAGGGGGGGAAGGTGGGGGCAGGAAATGTGTTTGAAAACTGGGTTGCAGAAAGTCGCGTGACAAATTCGTGGCGGTACGTGCTTAAAATATCCGCTCTGCAATATGCTAGGGGGGTGCAACTGCAGTTTTCCATACACTGCAGCCCATAAGTCGAAAAGTCACGGTATTCCAACGCAATTAATTTCATCAACTGTTTTTGCAATCATTGTCTGTGGCAAAAACCGAAGCCAATTTATCAAAAAACTTTGCCGTATTTACGAAACTCTTGGATCATTCTTTTTTGTTTATACTATAGCACATAAATAATGCCCTAAAGATAGTGCTAAAAGAAAATCTGAGCGAGAAAAGCACATTGTGCTTTTCATGCCACCGCCTGCTGAATTCTCGTGCAGCACCGGTGTATACATATATATCAGCCCATCCTCGGATAATGCGCATGAGATGGTACCTTTGCACGATATCATTGTATCATAATAGATTGAGTTGTGAGAGTGGCTGTCAGAACTCACGCCAAACACAGCTATTAGCCCGTTCATCTCCTGACAGCCGGCTAGACCTTCTGCACGTACAGCGTATAGTATAGCATGTGATCCACAATGGGTGATAAACAGAGATAGCTAATAGGCGAGGGCCGCTAGGCTGAGAGAGATGGGGAAAAGTGATCGCGTTTTATAGACTATCTCACGTGCACATAGTGTTTTATCAACACCGCCATCTTGTTTCTTTTTTGTTTTGTTCAAACCTATCATTTTCGTTTATAACATCTAAATTATTGATTCCGGCCTAGAGGTGGATATGGTGTCCAACCGTGTTTCTAATGTTTGTGTACCGTCCAAGAGATATGTTTATAGCGAGGACTATAATGAATACCATGCTAAGAAAATTGAGTTACCTTGGTGCCATGTGGAAAAATGAGCGGCCGTTAATGGGATATACGAGATTGAATTTTCCCGTGATGGAAGCGATATCAATCTGATAGGTACTCTCGAACAGGAAAATGATCGAGTAGTCATTTTCACGAAGCTGAATGTTTCAGAAAGTAATTGTTTGATGAACAAGACGACAAGAAAAATATTCTGTCATCGTTCTGAGCTCCGAGAACCGACTAGATTTCTTAATGGGTGCACTCGCGCACTGTTTCTGATCGCGATTAGCAGATTTATAACATCAGCACAGTTAACATGCATAATGACAAAACACCCGATTGATTTAGTTTGAAAAATTCTGCAGGTCACAAAACTACAAGCAATAACTTGTTAGCTTTTAGACTCTGAGTCCCTAGTTTTCTTTTGTACAAAACACTTGAGATCATGATACTAAACAAAACAAAATTGGCGAATAAAACGGTCCATTTCGCGGTTTCTTTTACTATCAAGTAAGTACCTTTGTTTCAAATAACTTAAATGCTTTAACTGCACAAACATTGATAAAAAATATGTGCTAGATACCAGCTCTAGGTTATGGCGGCCAGGCTATAAGAAATGCCTTTATAGTTCGTATTATACCGCCTCGGTATACTCCCAGTAATAAGCTGGATCAAGGAATGCACTCATCTCTAATATCTCATGGGTGGATTTCGCGCGTGAGCGAAGCGGTGTGGCAGCATAAAGATAAAGTAGTACACTGAGAGCCAGCCCCGAGCATGCAGATATTGCCTGGTTCATCCCTTGATTTCCCTCAGGATGGCAAGTCGATTCGTTGCCCGGCAGCCACCTCGGGGCTACCGTGCTACAGCATGCAACAGTGGAAGTCGGCTGGCAAATCCAAATCGTCGGCTCCGAGTCTGACCAAACATGATGGACGACTGTATCCGGGGCCAAAAAATACCGATTACAAACTGGGTTTGAATGCTCGGAATACACTTTAACGCTCAAAGTTTCGTGAAGTTAAATACTTACTTCTTCAGAGGAAAACATCGCTCTGATTAAATACACCGGACTGAGGAGTCTTAAGAATTCCCCTTGATTTCCGCTACGATGAGGGAGAAAATGTTTCAAATAATGGATTAATTTCTGCTTACAACAAAACATCCAGTTAGGTGAGGCCAATGCAGTCAGCCAATGCTTTTTGCAGGACTGATGACACATCCCATATCAAAAGCATCGTTACGCGATATAACTATCATAATTTCTTGTTTGCATGCTAATTTATGTTTGCATTCAGTTTTTTCTTAGAAAACGCGAAAATAACAGTGTATTTTCACGACCAGTGCCTAATTTTCTTAAATGACGCGTAGAACGGGATAACAAAAACATGTACTTCCGGGGTATGTGGAATCTTGCAGGCAAAAGGGACCCAGGCATTAAGGGATAAATGGTACAATGCTAGTAGCATAGCGAAGTTCACACGCGAAATTATTTTCAGCTACAGCAACACTTATAAAAGATGGAAAATAAACTCAAACTACTCTGCTATTTGCGCCATTAATGTTGTGTAAGCTAGTAAACAACGCCAAAAATTGTTCCAAATTGTGGAAATAGAACGGAAGGGTTATGAAATTCTGTAGACTCGTGTCTATCTCATAATCTTAGCAGGAGTTTAAAAAAAAAAACTGTTTGAAACTGGGTATTCATGCTGAAGATTCTACCATAACTGTCCACTTCTTAAACGGTAAGTCGCTTCTCACAGTAAAAACAAAAACAAGGTGCCAAGACAACTGCAAACAAAAACAAACCCCCAGCGCAGTCCATCAAACAAATATAGGTCACAATAATATTTCAAATCGTTCCGTGTAACGGCTCGTGATAAGCAAACAGCTGAGAACAACAGAATCCTAACTTCAACTCCTGATTTTCGCTCCGAGATTTCGCTAGCATATCAAAGTCCATTTCTGTTCGGGAGAGAGGTTGAAGAGTTTGAAGCTAGTACAGCAGCTACACTCCGCTTACCATTAACCTCTCGACAGAACGGATTAGTGGAGGAATCCCATGCTGTTCGAGTTGTACCGTCCTTCGGAAGGGACGTTTAGAGTTGTTCCCCTTGATACTTTTCGACAAGAGTAGGCTACGAGCCGGCACCGGGTTTCCCCTCTTCCCTGTTAGGTTCATCATCAACTCATTATCACCCTATCATTCACCGACGCCAATAGAGACGGTCAGTTGTCAATACAGTGCGTCGTTAAACACCACTAGATGTCGCTAGCCCCGTTCCGTGCGGTCACTAGTGGCGTCCCCGTGGCGCCACTGGCGCTACGAGCAGCAGGTTGGCGACCTATTTGCTGTCGGGCACGGCACGGCACGGCACGGCACGACCGAGGAAGGAAGGAGACGGGGAGGAGAGTGCATCACTGATTGTGACTCGACGATGAGGAAGACGAAAGGCACCGCCGAGAGGACACCAAACTGCTTTTGCCGTCTCTTCGTTAGCTTCGCAGCACATTGGCTTACACCCTTCAGTGGATCGAACACGCAAACCCCGGTCACCAATCTGCCGACCAAGACGCTCTTTTATCCCACCTCGGCTCACCTCCAGTCCCGCAGATATGGTTTTCATCGATATTTAACCAATCTCACGTTTAGCGGCCGGTTTCACAATCTACAAACTTCTTCCAAACTTGAAGAATATTAGTATCTTCAAAAAAACTGTTAATTAACTGCTTTAGCTGTGCTGCTGTAGCTGTTAACTGTAGCTTACAGCACAGTTTGCGAAACGCTGGGGTTTTAATTTGTGCAGTTCTTAGCAGTTTTACCCAGTTAATAAACAGTTCTTTGGAAACTAGTGCTAAGATTAAGAAGTAGACATGAGTCTAAAGAAATTGTTTATATTAATATCACTTCAAAAATGCCTGCCTGATAGAGGAATCGAATTCCGGACCGCTGGTTACAAAATATTTTATCCTCTAAACACGGTGACCAAGTGGGCACCGTGGTTCCAACCAATCAGTTTCTTTCGTTTCCAAGTTGTTCGCAGGATAAAATAGTATGAACATAAAAAGAACTCTTCGGCTATGATCGGCTTATATTGATTCGGTTATATTCCAAGGACTACTTGTATCGAATACCCAATTTGATTCAAATTGGCATTGACTAAACCCAAGCAAGATGGGGCAATCACAATTCAAGAGGCTTTATACATACAATCACAACCTTAGTGGGTGTATGAATTACCTATTCTTATTTTGGCTGCTATTAGTTTATCACATCGTATACGCGGTGTGTTGATTAATTACTTTCAGGTGAGAAGATACAAATCCTCAAGGTTGGTACGGTACAGCTTGATTTTGGTTTACGAATGAGCCAGAGAGGAAACAAAAAGGTTGAACGAAATTTGAGTGAAAAAAGTTTGAAGTTTGATTTCGTATTCAGGTTTTCAAGGAAATTTCAGCAGCAGCTTTTTCTACAAGCTTATTTTGTGAAGTGGGTGTCATCTCTGCACTATAATAATGATTGAAAGAAGAGCTCCTTTACTCACTTCTCCCATCACCTACTCATGTAGAAAAATCCCCTCCGCTTTGAAACTTCACACGCAATATTTCATGCAGAACAATTTTTAAGAATATCCTTTCAGCAGGTTTTCTTCAAAAAATGCCTCAAACGGGGCTGTCGGCATAAATGTATCAATTTAAACTTGCACACTTTTTAAGTGTAAATCATGTGAAAAGAGGTTCATAATAACGAAAAAAACATCTATTCGGTAGCCGACCCGTGAAAGGGTACGTAAGGTGCCGGCAGGGGTAAATACTCTCCAAGGGGGAAGATCGGCGTTGGGGTGAGACAGAGAGAGCGGTGGTCGCGTCGCTGTGCATCTTCCCAAAGAAGCTTACTTTTATGTCCAACTCGATAAGTACTCGAACAACACTGGGAGCGGGTGTCTTTAAGAGAGCTTATAATAAACAGGGTGAAATCTGTCCACCTATATGCCCCGTGGTCTTTTCGGTACTGCGGCTACGCAGGGCAGCTTCCTTTGGCCGCCGTTGCCGACACTAGACAAATATAGAGCGGCCAACAGCGGCGTCCTCCAAGGGATGCTGTCGACCGTGCGGTAAGTCGCCGATGAGTCGCCCATCACACCGACCTAACGCGGTCACACGCAAGACTGGAGTTGTGAGGAGACGGAATCAGTCCACGGGTCCGACAGATACCGCGGTCTCTGTTGGAGGTTTGATAAGCGAATTTGCCTAATAATACTTTGCGACTAGCTCGTGTTTCGCGGCAGTTCAAGAAGATTTTAATCAACACATTTGTTAATAACCTTTAGTGTAATTCGCGCGCTTTCAGTTTTTTAAGTCGGTTTTAGTGGGTAACTGGAAGTTAACTATGAAACCAAGAGGTTAATTTATTAATTGCCATTCCAGAGTCAACAAGAACGAAATAAACGTAAACCCGTTATAAATTCAAAGCACAACAGATTTAATCGTCCGCGTCGATTCTCGAATGGCAATTAGGAAAATGGTTTTTTTGGTAAAATGGTTAAATGGTAAAATGGTAAAATGGTATTTACCAACAGATTGGACTTGTAGCTATGGCAATGACTTCAGCTTTTCGGGACATTGTAAAATTCGGCCCTGCCTAGTTAAATCAAATGGGAAACTAAAATTTCCGTCAACGAGAATCTTTCGAGACTTGACACTCTGAAAACGACGCACAATTTTCAACCCCCGAATTTGAACCGAATCTGAACTAGACGCTTCCATTTGCCCCTCCGGCCACATGGCGGCATCCGTTTTTATTATCGGCCGATACGAACAACAAATAAGAAACTAAACTGTAACGGCCTTTCCCATCAGCCCACACACCTTTCGTTAAAAGCTGTCCACGGGACGTTTTCACTGAAATATTACTCGCGCCCATAAGTGACCACATGTCGTCGATACCCCCCCCCCCCTCCTCGTTCCCCCCAAAACTGTAAACTATCGAACGTAATTCCCGGTTTCACGAAATATGTTTATGATAAGGTCATCAGCCCGGGTCGCTCTCGGCGTTCGAAAAACATTTCCACCGCCGACAGCTGCGACGCGGCCGCCAGGGCAAATAGTTCGGGTTTGGAAACGCACTGCACCCGCGACCCGGTTGTCTGTCTAGCGCTAAGAGTTTCGGCAAACATTCGGGAACACGACAGCTTAGAGAGGTTAAGTGGTTCGACGGCAAAGGGTGCAAGCGAATTCAATCGCACCGGCGATATCGGCCGGGGATGAAGTTCATGGCATGCGAACGACCCTTCGGCTTTTCGGTTAGTTGATTCGGGGGTTTTACATGGAAACGACATTACGGCTGGGCAATAACGATCCGGTTTATAATTTCAACTGGCATAAATGGCTGCCGCTTATTTCAATAACAAATCAAGGCATGAACCATTTTTATAGTTGCCATCAGAGGCAATAAGGACAATTGACATTTGTCAGTCAATGCATTTCTTATGAAAATACGTTTTTACCTAGTCATTATTGAATTTAAAATAGCAATTATAAAAGTGATCTATTAATATGCTTAAAAAATGACGTTTTGGGCACAAAAAACCTGTTCCAGCCAAGAAATAAAGTCTAGATACCCACTAAGTAAAGTCACTTGGGTTGTGATTGCCCTTACCTTGTCAGGGCGAAATGCCAAAGCCAAATTGTATCAATGTCCAATTTGGATCAATATGACATTTGAATTCAGCCCGGACAACAAAGGGCAATCACACCCCAGGTGGCTTTACTATTATTTTTATGAAATATCTAGTATTCTTTTCTTGGCTGGAATAGGCGTATTCAGCTGATAGAATATACTCACAATCGATTACTATTTTTATCTCTAGACGTTGGGTAAAAAATAAAATGTCGATCCATCAGAGCCTCCTTGCCACAGCCGTTCTCCAAGAGTGAACCTCGGCAAACACTTCTGAAGAAAGCCTGCCAATTTAATTTGCTCGTTCTTTGTGAACAAATTACACACAACGATTTCAACTTAATTTTCAATTCACGGGTCTAATATTGACGCTAACCATACCTGATTGTAATTAACGAAATGTTATGCGTGTAAAATGTAAATTTGCTCGTTTTTTTTTGTTCCTGTGACGTCATAACGCCATGTTTTCGTTTCACCTTCGCCGACGTCTTCCTGCGCTCGGAATCGTTCGGCGAGGCGTGAGACGGACATCGGCTTTGGTCGGATCGCGTCAACTTGATATCGCGAATGTACTATAGCCAACAACACGTGACAGATCGCGACGCGAGTGACTCCAACCATGATCAAACCATTGTCAAAATGATCAAAGCATTATGAAAATGGTCAAACTATGATCAAGCCAGTGTCAAACCATTGTCAAA
>QKMV01000376.1:0-23781 GCA_003287335.1 Lednia tumana
AATATTCTTCAACGCAATAATTATAGGATAGGTGTATGAATCTTAAAGATCCACGTAAATTATGTGACGCTTCTGTGAAATGCTTCTGAAATTTTGACATGAGAATTTGACCTTAAAAATGATATCGTTGTATTTCGAAATGTTCATACCACGGGGTAACCCAAGGTTACAACGATACATGATAATTTCACTTACAAAATGTCTGTTTCCTCGGCAAACCGAACTCCGCATCCTGATACCAAAACTATTTTGAATATTACTATGACAACACAAACTAATTGTATGTTTTATCTCTTTCAGACTTCCAATACGTCTCAATGTTTTCAACATCAACCGCCACTCCACAAGCCACCGCCGACCACACGTAACCCACCAAGACGGTAGGAACTTTTTATTTTGTAGCATTTTTCGTTTGACCATAGAATAAGGCTTATTCTATGGTTTGACTGTCAACGACGAGCCGTTATTTTCAAAACAAGGCAAGTCCAAATTTCCCAACGCAAAGCGTGGTTAACCTGGCTGGTAAGAGGCAGTCAATTTGGTCTAATCTGTTTGAATTTCAAACGCTTTCTTTCAATCTGTAGTTTTGTGAAAGATCGCACGATGGCCAACGAATGAATAGGACTATAAACGTCCTTGAATAATCTTGAAGTAAGCATTTTAGCTCAAATTATCTTACAAGCACTCTTAAAATACTTGAGTCTAACCTAAACGACAAAATAAACATAATAAGCCATCCATCGATGGGTTTAGTCTTCAAGGTGTGTCCACGATAGTAAATTGCCATTGGGACCCTGAACTAGGGTGGCAGTCTTAAACGAAGTATGCAGTCGCCCATCGCTCTCATTTAATTGTGAGCACCCGTAATATTCAAATTGGCTTGACTTAAACTACCGAGGGAGTAGAAAAAGTCAGGGGTGACCGACAGGCAAGAAAACACTTCAGAATCCATGCTTGCAATCGAAAGTTCCCGGGTTCGATCCTGATGGTAGTCTATCCTTAGCACGTACATTTACATGGTAATAAGTACGACCAAAATTGGCAGATAGGGCAAATAGGGGCAAATATGGGGTAGGGGCAATAGGGGGATAGGTTCTCTACACGCCTGATGCCGATCTGATGGATGACTGGTGTTTAACGACGCACTGGATTTACATCTGACCCAGTGGCACTTGTCTATTGGCGTCGGTGTTTAACGACGCACTGGATTGACAACTGGCCATGTGGCACTGGTCTATTGGCATCGGTGTTTAACAATGCACTGTATTGACAACTGGCCTTGTGGCACTGGTCTATTGGCGTCGGTGTTTAACAACGCACTCTATTGACAACTGGCCCTGTGGCACTTGTCTATTGGCGTCAGTGAATGATAGGGTTGATAGTGAAAGTGATGATAAACTTAAAAGGGTAGTGGGAAAACCCAGTGCCGGCACGTAGCCTACTCCTGTACAACTCGAAGAGCATGGGATTCCTCCACTAATCGTTGGTAGCAAGGGGAGTGAAGCTACTGTCCAACCTCTCTCCCGAACAGAAATGGGAAGGATGACTGGTCACCTTTCGAACGTCTTTTACCCAGCGCCATGTTGCCTTACTTCGGTGATCTCACGAGAACCGGTGTATCCAGCACCATTCGGTCACCCATGACTCTGCGCAATGTTGCTTAACTTCACTGATCCTCCGAGAGCCGGTGTATCCAGCATGCCAAACCGTTCGGTCACCCATAACCCAGCGCAATGTTGCTTAACTTCGGTGATCCCACGAGAACCGCTGTATCCAGCATGCCAAACCGTTCGGTTTATAGCTGTATTTGGCTAACCACCCGGAAGCCCATGTGGTCTCCCCAAAAGCAAGCAAAAACACGAAAATGGCACCGTTTAACTGAAAGTAATATCTGTCATCTGCCATTGGTTCGACCAATTCAAATAACATACTCTCGCCATCACTCGCTATTTACTTGTTTATTTCTCGAACAACGAACACTCGGCTTCAATACGTCGAATATATTAGAGTTAGACTGGAAGCTCCAGCTAGAAAATACCATTCCGTCCGATTTTAGAAGTCTGAACGCGTCTCCACTATCCCCGTTTGTCTATTATAGGTAAGCTGGCATTTGTTGCGTGTAGCATGCCACTACAGAGAAGAGAAGAGGCTATAGCTTACAAGTAACGTAACGTAGCTGTAACCTCCAGATGACATGCCGTGTGCTTACTAGTGTGGAATACGTAATTCTTGGGCACAGATATTGTACACTAAATTTGTATCAGATAGCTACATTAGGTTTTGTGGTATAGTCTTTGCTTTAGCTAGGAGTGCACAGAATTTGGATACGTTTTAACCCTCGCACTTGTAAATATCCATGTTATCATCCCGAACATGTTATCTATCAGAATAGATGGGTCTGGCTATGTTGTCAAATATCTCGTAGACCAAGTCTAACCCGGCACATGCCATATTGCTGTACCTATAATTGATGAGTTGGGAGAGGCAATTTGGTATTTGGCAACACAGCTCTGTGCTCGAGTCGGCGACCAATTCAACACGGGTAGAAAACCCGAGTCCTGTCAAATAAAAATTGATTTCAATAAAGATAAACCTAGTCACCTCTAATTCCGTGCACTCTTAACTAAAGCACAGACTATACCGGCCTACGAAATATATCACCAAAGAGTAAATAATTGACGGTTATTACGTAATCGATGGCTGGTAGCGCTACCAATCTCGGAGTCAATAATTCTAATGCGTTCACAATAATTTGTTTTCGACGGTTGAAAAGTCTCCATGTAAAAAGTAATTTTATTTAATCATTCAAACAGCGTCTGGAACAATGCAGTAATTTTTGCGGCTGGCGTAATTCAAACTATGTCGTGGTTAGCTGATAAAAAAATACCTGTACAGCAGTGAGTATTCTCGTATTAATTATATAGTAGTAATTATTAGTTAGTAATTATTAAGTATTATCGTATTTTCTGTATAACCCATGGTTAACATGAAACTATGCTTCGCCAATCAAGTCGATTTCCAAAGCAAAATCATTTTTGTACAACATTAATTTGTAGTCCAAAGCCATGCGATATATTTACATATTCGGAATATGTTTCAGTAAAACTATTACCATAAACTCTAGTCTTTATTGAAATGTATAAGAGAGGAAAAGGTCGCAGCTATCATAAACAAACGACACACAGTCTCCCAAGCCAAGTAGAGTCACACAAAAGTCCTTGAATTGTTCGGAAGATCGAATATAAGGTGTAAGCAAGGTAGCCATTGGTCTCAAGTTAGAAAATACATTCCCATTTATTATCCTCTGTATACCATGTGTCCCATAATGAGATAATACGAGTTTTATGTACGATATGGCAATGCTCACGGCAATGTGATAACTCCAGATCATTAGATGATTATGACAGCGTGTTTTATTACAACAAATTAGAGACAGCATTTCCTCTTTTTCGTCAGAAACTTGAAATAATGGTGCAGCTAAAAGCTTAGAAGGGTAAAGTAGTTATCGAAAGATAGCAATACCCCGGTGCTCATAAATAAGTACTTTGAGAACAATCCACTAAGAAACTCACACAGCGCGTATAGCAACCCCAACAGCTCTCACCCTCAAGAATGCGTGACCCAAATTTTACCAGGTGGCAAGCAATTATCGTAAATAACGAGGATACACGGTTATTTCTGTGAAGGATTGTCTCTTTGTCTGTAACATATTATGGTGGGAAACACCAACCTATAAGAAACTTTGCCATTCACTTTATTCTTCGTTTAATAGTGAACTTGTAGTTGGTTGTAAGTGTGCATTGACGATAAAAATAGTGACATTTCTAGATGGAAGTTTAATTTTTCAATTTGACAACCGGACTCCACACACAAACTTCATACTTGACAGCCAAATTGCTGCAAATTACCATTTCTATCAAACATAATGAACATTTCAGGAAACATGCATTTAATTCTGAAATGGTGTATATACCCATTACACCCATTTTCCCTTTCGAAATAATTAAAATATTACAAACCTCTCTTTTCCTACCTCACTATAACCTTGAAACGAGGGTTAATATTTTAAATCAAATTATTATAACGAGTTTAAATTGTAGACCACCCTACAAGGGTTCTTAACATTTTTTGTACATTATAAACTTCACTTTCGTTTTTAGTGATTTTTTTTCTCTTTTTTAAGGGCATTGCATCCCTTATATAACCACCTGCTTCCATGCGCCTGCAACAATGGGCTCTTGAGAGCACAATACAACCCTTATACGTAGATAACCTTGAACTAGTGACGGGTTTATGGTTTAGAACTTTAGGAGATACGATAAGCCTCTTTGGAAAGGGAAGGGAATTTCTTCTAACGCACAAACGCAGCTCCTTATTTACATGTAATTTTAAGGGATCGAATCACGTGACACGTGTATAATTCTTGGAAGAGCGTGTGAACCTGTATTTAGCCAAACACTTTTTATGTCTTACTTTTTCACTATAACGTGCGTAGGGGAGGAGGCATTACTCATTATTAATAGCTTGACGCCTCTTATATGCTACGCCAGCTAATTAAAGTACCGTACATTAATTATAAAACAACTTAAAATATGCCGATCTATGCGGACGATTCAATTTTCGAGCAGTATTACATGTCGACGTTCAACTTCAAACCACTCGCAGTACGAAAGTTACTGTTGCTGCTCTTAGTTCATTTACGATTCAGCTGGGTGGTTTACAACTATAGCTATGTCTAGACTTAAGCTCAAATAGAAGCAAGGATTGACCCACAAAAAATCCAGACAGGGGATGCAGAAGATGAAAAAAGAAAGACCCATGCCGAAAGTCATGAGCAGGAAGGGATGCATGGGGTTATTATTTACAGCCTTGGCATGGACGGACGGAAAGGGAAACTATCATGCATATTCGGAGGTAAACATGAATTTTATGAACCATTTTCGATTCGCCTGCCAGTAATTTAGTAGTGTAGTTTTAAGTATAAGCGATGGGTATGTCAGATGAGAGACTTACAATATTTCCATAGATTTGCTACAACCATAATATACACATTTTTCTGTGTAGCGCATGAAATTATCCCAGTTTTATTACCTTAAAAGTGGTGAATGCTCATCAACACTTGCACTACCTCCGCTTCCATATCGATAATTAAGGTAATTGAGTGTATCTTTAATAAATCACGCGCGCAAATGTCTATCCAACACTCAAGGGAACCAGCAAGCAGCTCGGAAAAAAACCGCGATAAAAGCACTTTAAATTAAAATCCAACTACAACGCTAATTGCAATTAAGTACTTCCTCATGGTTTTTAGGGTAGACTGCATCTACCTTGTCTCCTCCCCCGATGCTTCACGACTGGTAGTTTTATCATTTTGGTCAGAAAGCACTCATTTCGAGTGGCAAATAAACAACCTACCAGAAAGCTGCAGTGCATTTCTACAAAAAAATTAATTTGTTCCTTGAAGTAAATGTCAGTATAAGAAGACCGTTAACTATATCCATGACCAATCAGCTTACTGCTCATAACGGCTGTCATAGCTTTGTCTCTATAGGGAATTAATACAGTGATATGCGGAAATATTCAAGATGATTTGACGTGTAAAACAGAAATACACTTAGGTAAACCCTCAAGAGAAGTGCAGCTTTGTATAACCCACTTCCTTTCTAGGACTCGTCAACAGTTATTCAACCAATTTGTTAGTCTACTCTCCCCAAACCCCTATCGCCAAAGAAATCTCGAGTATACAAAAACAGCACAAAAACATCACCGTTTTGCCTCAATATTTACACCAATTCTATGTGTCAAAGCCCTGAGATTAAGGTAAAACTCCAGTAAATAGGTGTCAGTAGGGATAAACAGCAGCTACCTACAAGAGCAGTGTTGCGGTTATTTGAAACGGGTCTAACCTCTTTGTGAGTACTTGACTAAATGATGATACATTCTAATAGACATTCTATACACATACATGTTAACAATACAATGGGCAGGTATACCCGAATTCGCAATTCTGGGTCGATGATGCCTGACGATTATGAACACTCGGGTAGAAGATCAAGATGGATCACTTCACTATACCTGGGTAGATTTTTGGCACGTGCCATAACCTATACAATACAGGTGTTTGCAAATATATGGTTTTGGGTTGACCACAACGGGTCAGTAGATGCTGATTAAGATTGATAGATGGTATTACGAACTTAGAACCACCCTTGTCAACAGGTAGCGATCGGTGATTCGTGAAATAGCCCCCTTGTAAATTCAATTATTGAATCCAGCAGTGCATTTAGCGGTTGGCAGTGGATATTAATGATTTATTTGTGGATATTTGAAGATAACTATACTTATTATAAACTGTGCGGTACTGGTAAGTGAGTGGTAGTGCATCAAAGTTATTCTCAATGAGCCTTCCAGAGAAATTCAAAGTAAACTAGGATGGAACATCCTGATAAATTCTTGGAAATGTCATCACTCATTATAGTATGTAAACTAAATTTCTGACATGTATGTTGTACAGGTTGCACAGACAGGTTTATCTAAATTAGTAAACTCGTTCACAACTCCTCTCCTACAAATTAAAATAGTAAGTCTGAGTAGTGTAAGCTCATTTCGGCGTAGAAAATATAGCATGGTTTTTTCTTTCAAATTGATTCCCAGCCAATGATGCTGGTTGCTCGCTAACAAATCCTATGGCTTTACAGAGTCAATTTACATTCGAATCCTACAGTTACTAAGCTCGCATGAAAAGACTCATCACAGCGGGATATGCATCCAATTCTATCGCAAACAGCTAGATAATTATGTAGATTTCTACAAAATCAAATCAATTAGCTTCGTGGCTAAATCTCTTTCACTCGGACTGTCAGAGTTAAATGTCGGATTGCGAAACACTACAATGATCAATACAGAATGTGTGTCCCTTTTAACTTTCTTGGCATTGTTCACGACGGTCGAAGCGAATTGCGTCCTCTTCTTGATGGTGGCGTGTCAAATTGAAGAAATTGACTCTGGATCAGGGGTCGCGAAGAATCGCATTAGTCGATTAATTTGAAATGTGTTATCAAGAGTTGATCGTTGCCATTTATAATTAATCGTACGCGAATAATTGATGAATTTGCAAAGACATTTACAAAGATTGAGGGTGCAGACAACACGTCAAACTCGAAACCTAAAATTATGAAACATTTTGTGTTAAATTGAAGTAAAACGAAGTTATTCCTTGGAGAGGTAAGGGGTAAACCTGACGAAACGTTGAGAGTTCTGAGTGGATTTTTAGTATTCAAGCCAGTAAGAAATCTTCTTGTTTTTTGAGAATAATAGAATTTATTTACGTGTTCCATTCTGTTTCACCTCGAGTGTACATCTAAAATGTAAACCCGTACGTGAACAACGTTTGCCGCTAGATGGCGAAATCCAAATGACGGCAAGTTCCTTTCCGCGTGTGCTTCCAAATTTCACCGCCAGATCGCGCGGCAACGCTCAACACGGCGCGCTCTGGTAGCAAACTAGTGAACTTGGTCCACAGCGAATAAGGGAGGGATAATTTATTCGAGGCGTGTCCAGTAGGGGAGGAAAACGAGTGTAAAAAATATAAAAACGGTAGGGGAAATCTATAGTTAAGGGTAGCTTTCAAGGAGGGACTTAAAAAAGCACAAGCGCACTGGTAGCCAACGTGATAGAACAGGGCGGAATCAGCTCTGAGGCGCAAGCTTATTGCGTCACCGGAAGCGTAAATAAGTAACATTGGTAAAAAGCTGGATGGCGAGGGGAGAGTGGGTAAAATAGTGGCGGGGGAACGTCGGAGTCATGCGCTTCGAGGTAGGGGAGGGGAGTTGTGTGGCGTGGAGTGGTTTGTCGGACGGCGGTGGGCCTGGCTTGGGACCGCACGGGCTTTGACTTGGGAGAGAGGACCAATGTTTTAACCATGTAAAAGAGGTGCAGCATACAGTATTTAGTTTTAGTTTGGTCGAGGCGAACACATTATGAATCGTCTTTGGCGGGTATCGCGAAATATGGTTTTAGAGACGGACCATTTCTACTTTGGGCAATGGTCTTTTAGCGAATGTGTGTAATGGAGAATTGCGATTAGGGTAAGCGATTGTCGTCGTGGGATGGTTGCGGAAGTGGTGCTCGACGAAGATTATTTGATTTTTAAATTTTACTGTGGACTGGACCACTGTGATCGGACAAAAGTGTCTAATACTGTGTGTTGATTTTTCTACTATGGATTTCAGTTTCAAACTATGTCGAAGTATTTCCTACGTAAGTTGTCGAGAAGATACGGGTTTATTGTTCAAGTTCGAGTAACCAGCCGGCCGATTGTCTGCGGAAAAGAAAAACTCTGTGAAGAAAAGCGGAAAATTGTAAGGAGCAACGTTCCAGGATGTTCAAGACGGTGTTTATAAAATATTTCATCGAGCGAAAAAAGTGGTTGAAATCTCGTACCAAAACTAGCTCAGAGCTTTGGCGGCAAGACTTCTTTATAATTCACAGTCGCATTCTTGGATTCATTTGCTTTCGCTCGAGCTTCTTAATTAGCCGCAATGTACTTCCAGTACCGAGATATCATTGCACACAATTTAATCGTGAAAATGTGGTGGGAAAAAAAGTTACGTGCCCTAATTAATTAAAGTGCTCTAAATTGCGTAAAATTGAAACGCTATTATACGAAAGAAAGGTAATAACATCAGTCAGCCATCTACGAGCTCCAACAATATCAAAAAAAAAACTGAAAAAGTAAACGAAACGTCAATTTGAGCTTCTTAATATTGTTTAACGAAATATTCCATCAAAAAGTTATCAGTCTCTCCCGCGAAATTTTCCTCGAAAAAAAGAAATAACCACGCAACAAATATTCCGTCTTTCTTCAGACCTAATCATTGTCTTATAACCGTAAAGGATAGAAGACGTAAAAAAAAGTGTGCACACTCCCTTCTTTCCCATAATCGGAACACTCCTTAAAAGTTTCCCCTCTCTAAAAGCAAGGTTCCCCTCTAAGCTATACTATGCGCGGTGCCTGAAGCTTGGCCGTACATTTTTCTTCCCTCCTTCCACGTTTCTTTCGCGTCGAACGAGGCACCAGCACACCGGCTCAGCGATACTGCCTGAGACTGCCTCGATGTCTTCAGAGTCTACGACCACACCATACCAACCATTCTGTGATGACTGGGCGAAGAGAGAGCATCGCCGTAGACCGCAACAAGCAAACGCGCTTCATCACCACATCTATATAATAAATAACTTGCACCAAGAACATTCTAACCATTTTCGACACGTGGAATGCACCTTGCCGATAGTCTGTGCAATTTGAAATATCGAAATAATCGGCCAGATTTTGTGAATAACAGGTGTTCGGCGAATTATTTTCGATTTCTACACACGATTCAGATTGGACAGTTTTAAAAGTGGCGTCTTTTTTGTCAAGTTCACATCACGCGTCGTACATTTGTCGAGCTGTTGGTCGACTAGCGGATCAGTGAAACTTGGCGTCGTACTGTGCGATGATGGTTGAAGTTATAAGTCGGACTCCCGGTGCGGGAGTCAGTGAGCGAACACCGTTCTCACATCGTCGCAGCAAGTGGCTCCGAGACGCCTATCTGAGGCCGACTGCAACTATGTGTTCTCCACGCCTAGAGGTAATCTTTTCGAAACCACACAATCACCTGCTTTTCCTACAAATATTTTAATTTTTATTGCTTCATCAGATTATAATAAGATTTTTTGAAGATTTACATTATTTTCCGCTAACATATCATGGACTCTCGTGATTTTATTGGTGCGCCTTGAAAATTGTTGGTGCTTAAAAGTGCTAACGGGCTTAAGTTCTACATGGAATTTTAACGCAATTTATCGAGATTGATTTTGAAATCACGCAGATAATTTTCTACTGATCACATTAATATTAACTTCGTATGGCCACACAAAAAAAGGCATACAAGACAGACCCACATTAGCGGTATTTGCGGTGATGAATAGCTACCTCGCCTTTCCAAAAGCTCTGCAAACCACAGGTGGGAAAAAATCTGTTCCTAAGCCATTTCCTTCCCTGAGGGTTCAAGAAATAACGCCACGAAGAAAAATTGTCATGTCAAGTTAACCGTAGACAGAGTGACACTTGGAAGAGATTACTTTAGCCCTGTCAAGAATCTAAAAAGAATAAAATCCCCTATTGGATTCATCCCTTTTGTGATACCTTTCAGTGCCATGCATTGTGCAATAGCTAATGCCTGGCTGATATCTACCCGTCTATTACTACTACCTTTTGCGAAACGGAAAAAAAAACTATGTTTCCCGGTTGAGGGTTTTGTAAATGGAAAGGGCGACAAAGATACCAAGCTAAATTGAGCCCTCTAAAAGGAAATTGTGATTGGGATGAACGCCTTGCAAGTAGTTTTTTTTTTCTCCGACAACCCTCTAAAATACCTGACGGTGCCGAATGCTTTTATTGCGAATATAATAGGAAACAGTAGCTCTGTGGATACAACAAGAAATAATAGTGGCATTCAGATATTTCTCTATAGCAGGAATGTGTGTTTTTTTTTTTTACTCGACATGAAGTAACGTATCAATCAAACTATAGAAAGTTTGGCGCGTGGCTAAACTCGGAGGCACAAATCTTGTCTTCGGAGGTAAACCACTTCTTTTGAGTAATAGCCGAAAGTTACAAATCAAAATTCAATAGATTTTAATAAATTGCTTCGTGCGCGTCTCGTTCCTGGTTTTACCCCTCGACTGGGGGCTATTTCTGTTTCCGACAGTCAAAGGCTTGGGTTTAACACAGATAACAGTAACTATTTCAGATATCATAAATCCCAGTACCTACTGAACATTCTTGGTACCTGCCACATAGATTTATAGCATGTTCCGAGTTCACAAGGAAATACCTAGCTACGCCTAACGCCATGCTTTCCCGCCATTTTTGCTCCAAGACCACGCCGCGAAATGTTTATCATAACTAAATATTAATTTCTCAGGTCAGTGCCAATGCTAAATAAACCAACGCTTGAAAATATCCGCTAATTCACTTTCGCGCGCTTTTAAAAGGTGGTCGAGTTTTTTTCCGCGCGGCGTCATGTGACTATCGACGATGTGTTTTCGAATATGTAAAATAGCTAGCAGATCGTGTCGAAGCGTGTGTTTCGCGGAGGGGCAAAACTAAGCCATCGATAAGTCAATTTGTATCTGGATTTAGATCAGAGCGGCGGCGTTGGCGGCGTGGCGATGGCGTCGACCACGCCAGACAGGCGCGCCAAAAGCGAGCCAGCAAGCGCGGCACTTTGCCGCAGTCCGACGACGGAAAATAGTTCGGCCGAAATGCGCACGATTCCTTGCGAGTCGGGACGTGTTTTCGAGTTAATTCGCTTCATCGTCGGTGCGTTGTGAAGCCCTAAACGGATGTAATATTCCCGGGAGGAAAAATGCCCGGCGAAATGTTGAAATTAGTTTTTCGTAAGTGTTCAAATCGGCAATTTCCTGACGAATTCCCTGGTAGAGCAGCGATTTCCAATTTTCTCTGAAATCGTTCTCGACGCCGATAAAATAGTAGAGCAGGATAAAATCACGTCTCGGTGGTTTCTACAACAATATACTATCAACCCGTAATTGCTCCACGCGTTCGATACCTAGGCTATATACCGTAAGAAGACATGAACTTATTCTTTCCTAATTTGGCTCTGCTATAATACCTACTACCACAGACTGCTAATGCACCGACGTCTAAATAAGGGTTAGTCCAGTTCCACGCCAAGTCTATGATTGGACACTAGTTTTTATCGACATTATAGTGCCGTTCGTTCACCGGCATTTTATCAAACCGCGTAGAAAGTAATATAGGTCAATTAATTGTATTATTATAGTAATAGCATTAGAAGCTCGGGTTTTATACTCTCGGTGTAGATGCCGATACGGACCTACTACCGTGCTCACGACTTTCTTAGTTGAAGCACAATGCTTAAAGTGATGATTACTTATTTATTAACCAGTTGTTGAGCCTTGATCTTAATCTTGACATCTTTATATCATGTGTTGCGTTTACACGTAGTCAGAGTCTCTTGCATAATTTAGTTCTGATCTTGTAATAAAATTGAACTAATACACTCGACTTATCCGAGCACTTGCTTCCCACGGTATATTTGAGTAAATTACAGTCTTCAGTTAAATCGGGTAACGTATTTCAGCCGGATTTGTATAAAGATATTAATTGAATCGAAATATGGACGGCAGGTTTTGTTTTTTGAACAGAGAAAAGGGTTAATCAATTAATAAATATATACGAAAGGTGACAACAGACATGTTCCTCAAAGTACAACAGCTATGAAAACTTAAATATATATCTCGCTGTGGGTGGTAGTTATTTTTAAAATAATATATCTATTCTATAACAATGTGAGGGTAACTTTTGACTTTGAATTTCGTTTCTTTTATAGAATAACAGTGTGTCTAATAACTATAATAACGGCAGAGATGTTTTGCCCCTAGGGTAGACTAATACTACCCCTGATGTCTGGCGGTAGATGGGATTCATGTGCCCTTGAGAGCTGAACGTCTGAATGCCTTCCAGGCCTGGCCTAAGACAGATGGACCTGCAGATGAGAGAAAAAATACCACCCCAGGGAACCTTGAAGCTAAACATTTGAAGACGGCAAACTACCCGTGATAGACTTAGTTTCCCAAAAATAGACAGTCGTCGCTAGTAGATCTTCACGATTTGGGGTAGATCACATGAATTGTGCGTGGTTTAAATTCGGTAGTCTGGTTGAAAGTGATTTTTCATATATTCGCTAATTAAGATCGAAGCTCTTCACGATCAGTGTTTTTTTTTAATCAGACTATTTTTAGGATTCTTCTTGACAGAATCAAATATAGTATCCATTTCAACAGGTGTTCTCTACAAGAAATAATGGGTTTACCTTCGAGTTCTGGAAATAAGTGGCACATTTTCTCACCCCAAATAGCGTAATTAGATAAGAATTATTTCGAGAAATAAGATATATTATATACAAGTCGTTGGCAAGACTATATAATAATCGTGGAACGACCAAAAAAGAATACGTCAATTTTCTCGTTGTTTCTCAAATTTCAATTGCAGTAATAACGAGATAATATTGTACGAAAGCAAATTAACAACATGAATAATTGTGTTCGGAAGACCGATAATTGTGGCAGACTTAGAATCCGTGCGAACCTACCACGCACTTGACTGAATGGCATGCTATTTGTTTCGAGTTCTGGGTCCGGCATCAAATTCCGAGAACGCATTCCTTGTGAACTCCATTTTCAAATCACACGAGACTTACGTAAAGCGGGCAGTTATTGGCGGCCGAAATAATCGTTTGCCGTGAAAATTACAAGCCTTTGATTTCCGCAAGATGTAATTTATATAAATAAACCCCGCTTAGCTGCCCATAATGTGTCTAAATCGAATTCGACCAATAAGAGAGCAGAAAAAAACGTTCAATGTCTTTTGGCAACACTCGAGCCTAGTTACAAATGCATTTCAAGCAGATTGCTGGCTGTTAGGAAATCGTCTCACATTGAACATAATTGCCGTGCTCGCTCATCGGTATAAATACACCCGTGATTGTCACGAATCGTAGAAGGTACTATCCCATTTTGGCACCACTTGCCAAAACGTCGCTCGGCTTTCAGCAAGTTCGCCTGCACACACACTAATGCCGGGTAGTTGTAAAAATGTTGACAAAACAAACTTTTTCCTCTTTGAAACAAACTTGTCGACGGCGTTTTTTTTTGTTCCCGTGCGGCTCGCAATACTGTAATTTCACAAACATGATAGCTAAAATATGTGTCTACTTTTCTTTCTGTTCTCTTTCAACATTTAGAGCCATGGCATGGCATAGTAATATCTCCATTGAAATCTTAACCAATTCGTGAATAGGTTATGTTTCTCGTGTCAAAGACTTGTGCATGTGCCCGTCGTCAATGGAAGGAGGTAGCCGTCATGAAAGGCAGCATCGGAACGGGGGTCTCTAGGCTCAACTTGTTAGCTATTACGTTTCTATAATGTGTATGTGCCAACAACTCCGAAAGGGTTGAGGAGGAGACAGGCGAAAGAGTGGTGCATCCATCTCTGTCGAGAAGGAGACCTGATTTCTTTATATCGCTCTTCACGACTATACTGTGGAGGACTGCATTTAGAATGGAAAATGCAAATCAAGAACATACGAGAAGGCATTCCACGAGTTCGATTCCGAACCAATGTTTGGTCTTTTGCGTTTTCCTATCTTTTCACTTTGACCCCACATAGTTATCGCTCGTATTATAAGTACATTCATGACACTGACATGTACAATCCGGTTCAAAATGCTAAGTTGAAACTTAGAGGCATTTTTAATATCGCACAAATTGGAAAGGGAAAATTATTAACAATTTCTGGTATCGACTTCGAGACTTAGCCAAAGGTTAAACTTTTCATGCTTATTAATTTTCCCTCTTGTTGCGTTTTTTTTTCTTCCACTATCCACATGGGAAATGGGGGTTGGGGGGCGTTTTACCCACTCGAGATGAAAATCGTAATTCTACTCGCATCATCAACGAGCGACAGAGTTTTCAGGGGGGGGGTCCGGGAAGAAGAAAAAATCGAGAGAAAAAAATATTCTTACATCAAACCGAATATTCGTTCATCTAATTGACAATATCCAGGCTGTTATGCGTGCAAAACGACGATGCCAATATGGCGGACCAAGGTACGCACTATACGCACTCCGAATGCAGCCCCTCATCATGCGAGGATTAACCACATTCCGTCAGAAGAAACGTACCACACCACGCATTAGATATAATTCGAAAATAAAGGCATTCCCCTATTTTATGAATATTTAAAACTGACGTTGTCTCCCTATAAAATGGGGAAACGAATTTTCGCTGCGGAATGTTCGAACAGCAAATATAGTCGCTGTCCCACCAATATAATTCTATGTTCAAGCGGATCAATAAATTTGCAGTAAAATGGCATATAATTTCCGTATACTCTGTGGGTGGGCTGGTCTATACAGGTTTATTTATAATCTAGCTCACGATACTGGCAATAATCAAAATGCGATCAGTACAAAACAGTTACACACTAAAGCTAGAAGTAAGTGGTATTCACGAAAAGATATCTGTTTCGCACTTCAAACATAGAAAGAAGTTAGTTGTTGTGTGGCTAATGTCACAATCAAAGTTTGTATTCGGATCTTGCTTGATTCAACATTACGCAAAACTGTTCCGGCTCCGTCAAATGAAATTCCTAATTAGCTACGTGCGGTGCTAACATATTAATAAGTATACCTAGCTACTTTATACTTAATATACCTTCACAGTTTTCTCTAATAATTAATTGGCGGTATGATTAATGGCGGCATGGCATCCCTTGTACAAGAGCAAAATTCGAAGTTGGCCCGGGCGAGAATTCAAACACACACAACTAAGTTTAATAGCGTTCATTAAAATTAACAGTTTCCTATCAATCCCAGTCTGTTTTCGTGACTCTGCGTAAAATGAAATCGCGGTGATTAAGCGGCTGTGATAATTCACTCGCATAATTAAAGCGCATGTTCGCAATCCACGGGCTGAGTTGAGCTTCGTTAGCAAAGATGAACATGCAAAGGGATGGCGCGATTTGTTCGTAACAAACCATAGAGCGTAGAGCGCATCGTAAAAAATGACTGCTATTAATCCTGCTCGATATTCATCACTTATTCAACGTAACCTAACCTAACTAATGTCAATACTTTTGCATAGTCTTAGACTCGTGATACTGTAAATAATACGATTCAAGCAATTTTGTGTCTCAATCGAATTGCCAATCAATTTATTCTCAATCTCCAACGGTTGACAAATGCGCGGTGATGTTCAATTTGCAGCCGCCCTCCGCATCTCTCTCTCGAACATCCACCCCCAATATCCCAGCCACCCCCACACATGTTCTTCTAATGTCATGGCAACCATTCAATAGAGCATTTCACGATCAAATTCACCGTTGATAAAAAGATACCTACCCCCTACAAACGCAACGACAATATAACAACCGAAAAAAGGAGAAGGGAAACGGGTCTAAGGAATAAGAGGCACACTACAAAGATACTGAAGAGGGTGAGTTTCTTTTTTTACCTTTCGGTGTCGGGGGTTGGAAATGCACGTGGCAAAAGTCACCCTTACACACGTTAGATTGGCAAATAAACTTAAAAAGTCGAAGAAAGCTGACGCGTTTGTAAATCTCAAGATGAGCAGAAGCAACAAATTAATTTAAACTTGCGAACAAATTTATTCCAGTAACTTCAGCAAGCCATTCAACCAAACATCGGTTTGCGAGTTTCACAGCCGATAGTTCAAATCGTATACAACAACAAAATACTGACAAAACCTTTGGTGTATTAAATAGTACATAAATAACAAATTTCAATCGCTATTTTCATAAGCACTGACCAAAAGTTAACCCGCATCTGTATTTTACTAGCTTGAGTATGCACCTAGTAAGTAATCAATCTCTTAAGACTCATGTCCACGTCTTAATCTTAGCACTAGCGTAAGTTGTTTTTCGTGTAGCCCAAAGTGTTGTCAAGCAAAGAAGAAAACAAGATGCCGCAACACGGTGAAGCCACCGCGACTAGAAGACATCTTGCCAGCAAATAACAATGATGTGCTCACTGGTTGTTCCTAGTGGCAAGTGGTGATGTGTCAGCAACCATTGATGGTATTTGCCAGCAGCGAGGTATAGAGTTCCTACGTGATTTCACTACAGTAGGAACTTCATACCGTGCTCTTGGCTTTACCTAACACACATCATTGATTACATGAGCACACTCCGGGAAGAAAAAGATGGCCGGCCACCTGATTTGACTGCAACGTTGGCTGCCGTTGCTGGTAATGTTATGTTAGTGCGATTTTATTTTTTGGGTAGTCTAGTGCACAGGGTTTTAAGTACTTAGACTCTATTCTTTTAACAAGATACTTTTTCGCTGCGATTTACATGGGAGGAATAGGGAGTCAGCCATTTTGGGGGTTTAACGTGGGATGACATCTCGCCGTTTAGACAGGACTGTTTGTGTTGAATAGGGCGATGGTGAACTTGTTACTGAAAGGGGGCGGTTACCCCATGCTCTTTGGAAAGGGGTGTGGAACACTTCGTAGGTAATTTAACACAGATTTTAAACGTTTTGGGCAAATTTTCAAGGCAGATTACAGTGTAATTAGCGAGACAATGTATTTTCTCTATACTTTGATATTGTTAATGTCTGTCCAAGTAAAATAGGCTGATATTGAGATGATATAGATTTTAGTATATATAACGATACTTAATCTTAACTCTGAACTCTGTAGGGCATAGTGCCATAGTGTTCACTGTTCATTGTTTTATCATTTTCTGAAGAATTAAAACGATCTCAACGTATCAAAGTCCAGAAATTATTATACACAAATTCCCAAAGTAAATGCATGATCTCGTAAGCTTGAGACAGGTGAAACATGACTAGCATGTACATTATATTAAAAAAATATAGGGTTAAAACTTAAAAAATCTGATGTTGAATTAAAAATACTTAAAAAACATCAACTTTTGACACTCGTGTTTATCTCCCGAACTTCGTACTAGTTTGTAAAGCAGTGCTTTTTAAAATAGCCTCCTGTTCATACCCTTTCTGAACTAGTTTAGGGAAAAATGTGTTCAGAAGCGTAGGTATTACAAAAAAAAAAATGATGTCTGGTTGCATGGTAGCAAAATATATTCTAGTCCAAATATAAATTCGTGAAAACTCGAAAAAGAGCTGTAAAATGGTAATGATAGTTAACCTAGACGTGTCTATTTCATGATATCATTTACCTTTTTCTAGTCTGACGAATACACTGATTCTACGTGAAGCACGCTTTTGTCTTATTCGTGATGAATTAATGATAATTTATTACTACACAGCTTTCGTGTTAAAAAAGACAGAGACACAAATGTGGTTGCGCTGTGTAAAAGAAAGAAACGAGCCGGAAATAATCGACGCTTCGTGCTGGCAAAGACGAATATTACAGAGACCAATAACGAAGATTCCACGAAATATCGTTGTAACCACGCTGTGATATTACATAACGCAATGCCAAAAAGATTCCGCTTCGAAGCTTGCTACTTGTGCCCAATTAATGTTCAAGTCCATCAACAAAAATGTAATGCTTGACCTTGTAATTATTAACTACAATTTGCTAAAATTAATATATGTTTTATAGCACATAATTTACTATTATAGTTTTTTGTTTGCTACTATTCTGAAGTCCAATTTGGGCTTGTCTAATTTTTACAGCTTCTAATAACGAATCGTAAAGCGATAAAATGTAGTTCTTTGGGTAGCGTCGCGTGATATTCATGTAGAATGTGTTGGTTAGGCTACTCAGACATGATGCTACCATACTAGGTGGCATTAATACCGAGAATGGCATTTTATTTTGGTATACCCTACCTTGTGATTTTACTGGCATGGTGGCTGGTAACTAGTGTTGAAACTAGAAAGTATTCCATTTTGATTTCACAGTAATACAAATTGCCTTTAGGTAGTAATTTAGAGTTGACATATAAATATCAAGTTATAGCTGAACGTGAAATTAAAAGCCTATCGCAAACTAGCTGACCAGTAGTCCTGAATAGTTTTTTTTTAAATCAATATGTACTCAATTATAGCACTTATGATTGAAACATAAAGAGTCATTTGGGTTGAAATGAAATTGCTTAAAATATATCACTTTAAAACAGCACTATTCACAATAATAAATGTTTAGTGTTCGTTACTCTTCGAATTCCAGGTGTTTCATATCGTCTCACTAGAAGCCACTTCAGAGTTTTCTAGCTTTTCAGTGTATGATATCCCTAATTATTTACGGGCTCAAAAGAATAATTAATGATGAAGGAAATATGGTTTTACAGCATGGGTCTCGGTGGATATTTAATAAATGAAACATGAAATTGAAAAAATATTTATACGTACGAATTAATTCGGAACGTGTGTTATTAAAATATGAAACCTACTGCTACCGGTAAATTTATGAGAACTGGATATTATCTGTATATCTGAACCTGGCGCTTGATAAATGTGTGACTGATTAAAATTATAGTTTTAATTAAAACAAACGCGGGATTTTTTATTCAACAGCCACATAACTAATTCCCTTTCGGCCTGTTCAAAATACGATACGTTTTCCATAAACAATACGCTAGACAGAGAATTCCTGAGAGTTTCCCATAGGGGTCGGACTTCGGAGACGACCGATTCACCATCACTATCTCCCAGAAACATCTTCTCGCCCTTGCGTGTTGCAAAGGCTTCTAGACGCCAAAAGTATCTTGCAGCCACCAGCTTTAAATCGTTCGGGCAAGCATCCAATTAAAAGTTCTAATTAAAAATTAGTGCTAGAGTTAAGATGGCGACAGTACAGTACTGGCCACGTCTTCTGACACCCAAACAGTTTAGCAAAACCACTGTTCACAAGTCACAATTCACAGCCGACAATAGAACGAAAACATCTTTTACGACTGCGTGGAGCCACTATATTCATTTTATAATTGCTAATTATCGTTCATGATCGCCTGTAACAACCTTTTCCTGTTAAATATTTATAAATAATTGCATTCCAGCCGTATACATTTTTACGGATTTTTTCTCCCATTTTATTCCGTGGTAATTACTATTTCGGGAATCCAGTGGAACCTTTTAGAGCACCGAAACCATTATTAGGTAAAGCCTACAATTATAGTATTCGACCAATTATTTCAAACTTGAAACAAAAAAAAAAACCATGCACTGTCGCCTTTGCATAGTAATGATACTGTTTACTCCCAACCTGACCTAGTAATTTGTTTTTAAGTATTTTATAGCCTACTTTGACGCGGATGCATTTCGGCAGAATTATCATATAGCTGAAAACGTATCACTAAATACCTGACTGCCTGGCTGCCTACCTAAATTTCTTTACAAAAGATGTCGTTAGCCCGAAAATAGACTGATTACCTGTACTGATTACAGCACACTTTATTGTGTTGCTTTGAAACACTTTCAGGCTATTTTAAGAGGTTCAGTCGCAGTTCCGGATTCAATAACGATGTCTTTAATATCAGTCAATTATTTTTAGATTAGATTACGCCCAATGGAACTATCTACTTTGCATAATCTCAGATATGCCGTTTTAAGTATGAAGCAATAATATGAAGCTACCAATACAATACAAACCACTAATAACATGTGAAGATTACCTGGATTAATATGGTACAGGGTCAGCCTGGTTAGTTCAAAGCCCGTGTCTCAAACCCACAAAATCGATGTGAATTACCCTAGGTACTAGCAGTCCTAAACTAATTGCTTCAATATTTACCCAAGGAAGCATATACAACGAGATTTAAACAATTGGTACACTTTATTGCCAAATAAATTACTACTCATCATCTATACTTCATCATTTTGGTGCGCTCCATCTTCAAAGTTTGAGCTAGGAAGCCCAGGGGCTCTAGGCTAGGATGCGAAATTAAAACCAAAACAGTGCATTGAGTTAAAAGGCTGAAATATTCCGACAGTGAAATTTTTTTAGACACGTGTCTAGTTCCTAATCTTGGCACTAGTTTGCAAAAAAACTGATTTACAACCTGTAACAATGCGTTTCACGAACTGTTCTGTTTTCTAATGAAGTGGGCAGAAAAAGTTCGCTTAACTTTGGGAGTCATTTAGTGGACTTCTTAGCATTTTTACCCAGTTTGTAGATCAGTTTCTTTGAATCCTGAGTATGGGCATATTATTTAACTTCCCATCGGTTTCGCAGAGCCAAAGTGTCGTGCTGTGCGCATTTTTTGGCATTCATTTTACTCACCCTATGGCCTAGTCGCATGTACACTCTATTTACTGGGAGAGCATACTTTTCCGCCCAGGGGCGATGGTGGCAATTAACACAGGAAGGTATGGCTAGAGAGCCTATTTTGTGGGCGTAACGCAGTATGGTCTCTCACTGTTTAGGCTGTAGTGCAGTTAACACAGGAAGGCATGGCTAGAGAGCCTATTTTGTGGGTGTAACGCAGCATGGTCTCTCACTGTATAGACTATACTTGTTTCTCATTTTATAGCCCAACTTACGATTGGACATATCTCTTGTCCAAAGCACTTCAACTAGTCATTTGACTAACTTTTGGACTAGTTTACAAAATAGATATGACCAAGTTGACGATAACATTGTGATGAAACAAATTTCCGTGTACTTGAGTTGAATCAGACGAAGATCACACGTGTTTGGGAGTTATTCGAGTTGGTTAGAATGTAGCATAGCATCACTTGTTCCAGAGCGATCTTTGAAATATGTCAAAGCCTCATGGTACAAATTCTTCTTGTGAGATCTACCACTCATACATATTAATTCACTTCCGAAATATCGTACCCTGCTTAGCTTAGCTTAGTAGAACAGTTGCAATGTAAGCAGAAGGTCCAGGGTTTCAGTCCACTAGTAAGTAGGTATTTTTGAAGTGATATTAATATTCTTCAAATCAAATGTGTTTTCATGTTTTTGAAAACCAGTGCTTAATTTCAGGAAAGAGACATGAGGCTACAAAACTAGATGCCCAACATAAGGAGACACAGGCATTAAATTACGCAAATAAGCTTGCGTTTTCTTAGGTACATATAATAATTGATGTCTTCCAATTAACAAACCCCAATTATTGGAGTTTGGTATGTTGGTTGGTTAACCTTGAATGGTCAACCCTTTTATTTCGTGATGGCAGATGTTGGTTCCGAAGACGCCACAAAAAAATAGGCATATCATTTTGTCTCGCTCTTGTTTCGTGTAGTGGTAGTGGTAGGGTTGTTGGCAATTTATGCCGACTCATACATACGTACGTCACGTGTTAATGGTTAACAATAGGCAACTTTTGTGAAGAAGATTGGAGATAGAAGAGAAGCGAGGAAGAGGAAGTGGAGAGACAAATGATTGGCCACCACTATAACTTCCTATCGCAATGATATCGAGCATCTTTGGATCGAATCGACGCAATTGAATTAATAGAAACATCTGGAATATTGGCGTAACTGTAAAATAAGAAGTAGCTGTCTGCTTTTTTATTAACCACGCCAATCGACATGATAATTAATATGAATTCGTCAATTTCATTTTCGTTTCGCTTTGCAATGGCAGCTGTCATCGAAAATAAGCATTACCGCAGGTTATTACCAAGAATCTCTTGGCGTTTTCAAAGTGTTAAGTACATCTTTTGTAAACGGAGGTATAATTTTCATTGCTGTGATGAGATGTGATGCTTTATTGTGTATAAAATAAAACTACAATTTTTCCACCGTCACAGTAGTAAAACCATTAGTCAAGTATTGCTGAATATGTCAAAGTGTTACGTTGTTTTTTCTCTAGTACATTCGCCAGGTTGATCCGAGAAAATTAAATAATAACAGTCCAGTCATGTAACAATTTAACAAAACCAAATGTCAAGGTGAATAACTCACTGAATATTCTCCGAATTTTTATACCATTCAAAGACAAATTTTGAAAGTTCTAAATTGCTCAGCGACGTTCCAACAAGGGCTAGAAATGTTGTTACATAGATTCTCTCGTATTGATTCGTATTGACACGTTTGTATTGTATTGAATGATTTTCCATTAAAATGTGATTACACTCAAGTAGAGCGATATTTGCGACATTTGCCTGCAAGCTTTCCGTCCAAGCGACCTTACCTAACGTAAGAAGTAAGTACGTTGCTCTAGTAATTTATTTTACAGCGAAACCAAGAATGATCATTTAAATACATGAAGCAAATACATTTCAGGGACCCTAAGCTTGTAGGGTAAAAGCCTTATACGAAATAGTCTGCAAATTTGCTATCTGGTGTGAATGTCAAAATATCTCGCTGCTATACAACGCGTTGATTTCAAATTAATCAAACATTCATATCAGTACCGTTTTACAGCTTATAAACACACCATTGCAATTTTGCTGCTAGTAATTGGTGGCATTTCGAATTGTTAGACGAAACGATGTTTTATTTTCTGCAGTTTGTCTTTGTGTATTTACTGACAAGAATAATGACAAACTAACTAGTATTCGTACAGTAATACTTGCTTGCCGCATTACCAGTAATTAGCTTACCAGCAGACGTTAGCTTCCCAGTAGTCCTAACCTAATTGTTTCAAAATACTATACTCATTAAAGCATTTTAACAAGTTTGAAACGAACGTAATATACAATTGATTGTAAAAGAAGTTTCTAAAGAAGCAATCGTACTTCAGCAGTTAGGTACATACTATTCAGTAGTTCCAGAAAGTCTAAGGACAGTAAAAAATGATCTCTCAACTGGGTTATTTCAATGCTAAGACATCCACTTCAACATACTTTCTTCATAAACGTTTGATGTTCACTTCTTCAAGAGTGAAATAGTGAACAGCATAGTTTATAAAAAGTGGGTAAATTTTAAGTGAATTTCTTAGCATTCACACCCTGTTAGTAGATCAGTTTTTTTTTTTGGTGCCAAGATAAGAAGGTAGATACGAGTCTAAGGGCCATTTTTATCACCAAGAAGTTGAGTGAAATGCCAAAGCAACCACCAATCAATGGCAAAGAAATTTATTTGTTTTCATAGTCCGTAGTTCTCGCCGAATTTGAATTTATTTGAATTACGACAGCTAAGCTATAAGCAGCAGAGACACCAAACTTAGTTGCCTCCAAAAGAATTTAACTGGCTTTCTAAAAAAGGTTTTTGAAATTACCTCATTCGAATTGAAAAAAAAAATATATATCTCGCTTAAATAAGGAAATTTTTTTTTTTTTAAATTAAA
>QKMV01000377.1:0-23779 GCA_003287335.1 Lednia tumana
CCGGGTTTCCCCTCTTCCCTGTTAGGTTCATCATCACCCTCATTATCACCGTATCATTCACCGACGCCAATAGACCAGTGCCACAGGGCCAGGTGTCAATACAGTGCGTCGTTAAACACCATTATAAAAAATTAAAAAAAGTATTAATGCACATAAATAGGAAACAATTCTATCTCAAATCTCCGTCAATTGTCGCTTTGATGGAATGTGTTGAAATGCTCTAAGGCGTTCTGCAATATTTACGTGTTTAATGTCAGGTACCAAATAGGTGCCAAATAAGTACCCAATAGCTCCAACTTCAAAAGAATCGATTAGTATATGTGATGTTTATATTCATGTACATCTCCTATCCTTACCACTATGTTTTGAAAATACTGATTTATTGTTATTTCCTTGGAGAGACCGCACAAGCTTGAACGCTGCAAGAAGCTTGACTGAAACGAACCGGAAAAGCAATAGATGTGGTAAGGAAACGGCCGTGCCCTTTTGTTGGAGAAACTACCCAATATTTACCTCGAATGCTTGTGGAAAATCAGGGAAAACCACAACCAGCGTAGTATCTGATCTGTGCTTCACTGTACTCTAGCCTTACAACTTCACGACCTATTTACAAATCGTACAAACAGCAGCAAACTTCCATAAACAAATCTCAGTCTCAGCCGCATGTGATTTTTGTCGGCGCAGCATTCGCCAGGCGTCGGGACGCGTCTCCGTGACGTACGCCGTGATTGCAGCCAGCGAACCACGTCAAATGTTGTAGGCCACGGAACACGTGACCTGGGTACCGGCCGAACTCGTCCCAATCACCCCATCCCCACCCCCACCCCCCAGGTCGTACCTCCACACACGGCGGCGTCACGACGCCCGGCGTCGATGTTACTGCAGAATCAGGACAAGATCAGCCCCATTCCCCCCCCCCCCCCGCCTTTCCACCCTTCCAGCCCCGATAACCCATTTTTCTTTCTTTTCATGCAGGTATCGCTATCCGCATAGAACGTTGTTGCTTGCGCATGTACATTTTAGAACAAGTTATTTAAAATCCGTTTCGCTGCTAATGTTATACAAGATTTTAATAAATTCTTTTCAAACTAACTTCAAACTTTTTCTAGACAGCTCAACTCCCATGATGATTCGGTAATTATTTATAAAGTGTATAATGTTGACATTTCTTGTATTGAAACTCCTGACAGTTACACGACTTTCGTTATCAACCAGCATTCGCCCCTGCTAATGTGCGTTCCCATGACTGCTATATCATCATCGCTCGGAATCTTCGTAACGCTCAACGACGGCGATGTATCCTAAGCGTAACTGCAAGCACCCTCTTGTCCCCTCAGACACAGAGCCGAAGAGAAACAATTTCAAAATGTACATTCGTAATGAAGTAAGCCCGAGGCAAAAGTAAATAACAGTTTGAGAGTATTACCTATAATACTATACCATAATCTTGCCACCCTTTAAGCTCCCTCCTAGTCGAACGAGACCTATTTTGGTATGTAGATACGAAATAACGCTACAGCTAAATATAAAGGAATTAATTATTTTTTCTCAAGACTATGAAAACAACATGGAATCAATTTCACTGTGATGAACAGCGCCGATGGCTATCCACTTTCTGGCCAGTGTTTGTAACAAACTATAATATCTACAACAGTTGTTGGAGTTCATTTCATTCTCATGCCAAAATGCCTCAGCGAAGCGACTAAGGTGATATGCTCGATCGATATGCGAGAAAAATACACGAAATAATTTGCAATTTTATTAATTTTCATAACGAACGTACCTAACATGTATTTGAGTAATATTACATCACTAAATAGAACTATATATAGAACGAAGAAAAAAATAGTTAGTTTTTGTTTACCGTCGATGACCTTTAACCACAGCCATTGAACCTATTGCATGAAAATCACTCCCGAACAATTATTCGCATCAATTATTAGAGTAAATTCATTCAAAACTGGGCAATTTGATAGGTCCCTGAAGGCAAAAACCTTTGTCAACCATTCGGACGTCTGTACACCAATGAAATATGTGTATGGGTGTATTACTCTGAGTAATTGGTTCATCAAGTGAACTTATTTGCGGAATTGCACTCATCATTAGTGATGAGTAGATATATTTAATGTATCGACAAGAAGTTGTAGACCAAAGCTACTACAGACGGCTGAACCTTCTTGTTGTAGAGAGCGTGTTAAAAGAATTAGTTGCATCAGTACATAATTTATCTTAACTCATGCAAATTTATAGATGCATTTATTTATTAAATCACAAGCCTCCAACATGTAATTCTCACTCTGCATCAAGTTTTCTTCGTATTCACTTGCATTGCTTGAGCCTGCATTGCCAGTAATTGCATTACTTTGTGTGCTGGTGTCCTAGCCTGTTGGAATTTGGCTTAGACCAAGCGAAAAGTCAGCCCCAGAAAACTCAACGGTGGTTAAAAATGGTAAGACGACATGGTTTGGGTCATCTTGTTCAACCGTTATACTATTACAGCATTGTTCAAGTATGAACGATGAGAACAATATGCCCCTTGATTTTAGTTCCTTTTACTTGCTTTTTACTTGCTTTTAATGAAAAAGAGAGCTTGCTGCCATGATTTCTTTGCACACTTTTTTTCGTTGGTTTGTAAAAAAAAACCCTACTGTCTTGGAGTTAAAATGTGTTTTTAGCTTGCAGATGTATTTTTTCTCTCGGTACTTGTTGGTCCACGTAAACAAAGCTGACAATAATTTCGTTTCAGAACGATATTCCGTGTATTTTTGGGATCAAATAGTCGAAAAATTATCTAACACGTATTGATGAACGTGGAAAAAATTAGAAAATGTCTGGAACTCTTTTATTTTCAACATGTTTCCAGAAATGCACTTTTTCAAGAATAAGAAACTTTATGATAACAGAACGTGTATCTCATCGCTTGCCACTTTATAGAGAACTCCACGCGTACATATAGTTGGCCGACCATTTTGGAAATTCCGCAATTTTCTATAGGCCCACGTTTTTGCTTTATTTATGCCCTTTTTGTGCAGAAAAAATTGTCGTTTCTGCTTTTCGAATATATCTCGGCAAACGAAACCAAAAACGGGGGCCAACTACACGCTCAGCTCACCGTTTTTTAAATCCTACAATTTTCAACAGGCATACGTTTGTGCTTCGTTTGTTCTGATTTGTGTAGCTAAAATTATCGTTTGTGCTTTTCAGCTTATACATTCGGGAAAACGGAAACAGTAACGGTGGGCAAACTAAATATAACTACGTGAACTACCCTCGAAAATGGTGAGCTGTGTTAGGTTTGGTATAACATGGAAAATTGTATTAGCAGCCTGCACAGGCACAAACTCAAATCGTATTTGGTGGGCATTCTTACGGTTTACGACACATCAAGGTGTACACAGAATTCTTTAGTCATTTTTTTTATTTTTTATGTAGTGTTTGACGACGCACGGTATTGAAAACTGGCCCTGTGTCATTGGTCTATCGGCGTCGGTGAATGGCAAGGTAAGGGTGATGATGAATCTAATAGGGAATAGGGGAACCCCGGTGCCTGCACGTAACCCACTCCTGGCGAAAAGCACTAGGGGACCACAGCTTACCGTCCCTTCCGGAGGACGGTACAACTCGAACAGCATGTGGAATTCCTCCACTTATTCGTGCTGTCGAGAGGTTGATAGCAAGAGAAGTGAGGCTGCTGGCTTTAAACCCTCCAACCTTTCCCCCTAACAGAAATGAACCTTAGTGTGAATGGTCACCCATCCAACCTTTAGTCCATCGCAACGTTGCTTCTTCGGTGATCTCACCACAACCGGTGTATCCAACACGCGAAACCGTTCGGTATTTCCTCAGTTTATTACAGCCAATATTTGTTGGTTTGTATTGTATAATATTATGATCACTTTCGTCCACAATTGTTTGCGTCTTAAAATCTAAACACGCACTTTTTTCGTTTTCCTAATATTTCAAGCGATCGATAACATTTTTTAAAAGGAATTCGTTTGGTTGTTCATAATTCTTGTTTACATCCGTAGGCGACTATGACTATCTATGAATATGACTATGAATATGACTATTTAATATGCGACTAAGACGTCATTGTTTTGCTGCGATAAGCTGTTGCCAGGGTTTTGATATCAAGATAATAAAGCTTCCTAATGTAACACCTAATTGGACCACGGTTTACGTGACGTCACGCAGACAGACTGGTGCGCGATAAAACGAGTGCGCTTCGATACTCGTATCAGGACCGCCTCGGCTGGAAATGGTGCACCTGATTTTGCGTCTGATTGGGCAAATAAAATAGTTCTAGACAGTACCTATAGATATAGTATTTGCTTTAGTTAGAGGTGCACAGAATTTTGACACGGTTTAATCCTCGCACTTGTAAATATCCATGTCAACATCCCGAACATGTTATCTAGAATAAATGGGTCTGGCTATGATGTCACGTATCTCGTAGGCCCTCACATGCCATATTGCCACATATAGTTAGGTGAGTTGGGGAGGCAATTTGGTATTTGGCAACACAGCTCTGTGCTCGGGTCAGCGACCAAGTCATTACGGGTATAAAACCCGAGTCCTATCAAATATTAATTGTTTTTAATAAAGATAAACCTAATCACCTCTAATTCCGTGCACTCCTAACTAAAGCAAAAGTAGGTTGGGCCGTACGAGAATCTTGTGAAAATTGTGGACTCTTTTTACCGCGCATTAGTCGGTCTGCGTGTAGTCAAGTCAAGCTCGGTCGGAATAGAGATACGATCGAGTATATGGGCGTACTCAGACGTCAGTGTGCGTTTCCAGTAATATTACCAGTTCTGATATTTTTAAGTGAGGTAACTGAAAATAATTACGGAACAAGTAATTAAAAGAACACAGTGAATTCTCTGACCGTTAATGTCATAGACAATGCAGACTGGATGTGAGGAGAAACACATAATGGTTGAAACTGTTGTATAAAGGGCCTCCAGATATCAACAGGTTAAATGGATACTATCCCGGCCCTAAATCAATCTTCTGGGTACATCTCACAAACATAAATAGACCATTTCATACAATAGTATTTTCTAATTAGTTGCCACGAATTGTTTCCGGGAATAATATGGTATGTGTGCAATTGTAATGTACGTCAACAACTAAAACGAGCAATTACCTTCGATGAGGCCACATGAGACAAGAAAGGTCCGAGATGAGACTTCCTACACGGCGAATAATTTTTTGCGGGTTTATGACAAGGTCGGTTAAAGCTACATCAAACATTTTTTGTTAAATTAGCATGCACTTTACTCGAAAAAAACCATCATATTTCCTTATTACACGAAGGTTCTAAATTAGGTATGGTAATGGAATAAAATTATGATTCAATGAAAGCGATTATAAACAGTACAAGAAAAACTATGAATAGAGAAATTCAATGGTAATATGGATTATAGCATTTTACATCCAGGCGTACTGATTCTGAATCGAAATAGTGGTGTTTATGAGAAAACTGTGCGGTTTCTCGCCATATTGAACATCCAGACATGATTGCGAAATAACAACAATTTATATCAATGCCTGGTTGGCTAAACGTTCAAGATGGTGGATAAAACGCGGTAAATTTCATATTGCGAATATCATGTATTCTAGCTGCTAAAGGTAGGTACTGACATCGTTATGAAAGTGTCTAAGCTTATATATGTTTCTGTTCACATTAGTTACAAAAAATGTATTGTTCACACCAACTGCCACTCAGAAGCGTGTCTATCACACGAGGACTGCGTTGTTTATAATTTAAATATAACCCCATATATGTTGTTACGTGCTAGATTCTGATGTAGAATAATATGCAAATAAAGTTCAATGATTAATTGTCATCCAATCGCATGTGTTCCAGCTGATCTTCCAGTGCTGTCGAGGTGCTAGCCCAATCTTGTTCCACCTCAAGCTGCTGTGGGACGTACTTTGGGTGACATTTCTCAGCATTCCTGACATTCTCGTGGCCCTCTACTATGTGGTCATGCCAAAGCCGCAGAAAAGTGTCGCCAAAGAAATTGTTCTGGTAAAACATCAATTTCCCTAACATGTTTGGAAGGCCTTATTAAAACGCGAACTAAGTCACCAAACTTTTCAAAAAAACTGTTTAACAAACTGGGTAAAAATTCTAGAAGCCCACTAAAATGTTTCCGACATTTCGCGAGCTGTCCTGTCCCACTTCATCGGGGGCTTCAGTTTGTTAAGCAGTGTTTTTTTTTATATAGTGCTAGTATAAGTACGAATTAAACATGAGTCTTCAGAAATGTACAAGTCAACCACACATTTTCATTATTAGTTTTGTACATTACGTTGAAAACTACGTCCTATTTCAGTCAATTTTGAAAACGCTTTTATAGAGATTTTTTGTGAAAGCTGGAATGACTGTCCGATTTCTCAAGCTGACAACATCTTGTACAGAGACAAGAGACGCGGGGGAACAGAAATGGTAAGGATTCGGCTGTGTCTGAAGTAGAAGGAGTACACTGGACCCTGCAGTTAGAACCCACTTTTGTTTGATAATAACTAAGGGTCCTGAAATGGTCACGGGCAAAATCGGAAAACACGACCATAAAGTTATAAACTCTTCTGATGAATCAAGCCTGGAACCTCCGAGAATGACGCACTATCATCCGGTAACCTTGAACTGTCCAAAGGACGCCTAAGGTTGCTTCAGGTCCCGTTGAAAATATCCACCGGCGTAATGACTATTTAGATTACCATAACCAAATCATAGCCCAAACGTAAGAGGCATCTGCATGAAATTAACGCCAATCCTTGGAGAATTCAGCCAATTTACGTAATGTTTTTTTAATTTGTTATTTCTGGTGCTTAAAGGGTAAAACGATCTTTACGAGGAACCTTTTTTTTTCTAAGTTCCACGTTTTTATCTGAAAGCACTTGAAATTCATCTACGATTCTTGCTATAGTTTAATTTAGCTGTCATTTTTGGTTTGGATACACGAATAATAAAAATAGCCCTTGAAATCGCAGATTCAGTTTCCACCTGCCACTCACCCGACCCTAACAGAGCTAGGTAACTAAATCTTGGAGGTGACCACATTTACAAGATACATCTGTGTTTTCTTAATTTGTATATACAGATTACTGGGTCGGGCCAAGGACTAGGCAGACAACTTTGTTTGAAGTTCGCCGAACTCGGCAGCGAAATCGTATGCGTCGACCTCGAGCCAGCAAACAATCTGGAGACCGTGCGTATGATCAGGGAGGCCGGCGGGAAGGCGAGAAGCTTTATCTGCAACGTCGCAGACAGGACGGCGGTGATGAAGCTTGCCGAGCAGGTTGGCAGAGTTGACATCTTGATCAACAACGCGGGAGTCTATCCGGTCAAGGGTCTTTGGAATGCCACCGAGAGGGAGATGAGGACCGTCATGGACATCAATCTCATGTCGCAATTCTGGGTAATTAATTACAGGATAGAAAAGGTCTTAGTTCATCTTGGTATATTTAAAATGAATAATCTTTGGCAATTTCGGTGAAGTGCATGTTGTAATGGGATAACCTTGAACTAGTGTGTTAAGGTAGACTGTGAATATAGGTATTCTTTCTGTAGTTTAAAAGTTTAGTTACCTTGACCTTGGACGGCGTGATTGAATGAAAGCAATCAACTAGTCGTACAAGTATTGGTTAAAGTAAGTTCATGCTATTTAGACCCCAAATTATGTTAAATCGTGAAGGCCATGAACAGACTTGCGATTGCGAATTACGTCTACTAATTGCGCGCGTTTTAAATGAAGTACACGGCTATGTTCGTATACAACATTCGCCAAAAGCTATGTTCATTCGCCATTCATTCATTCATTCAATCATTCGCCAAAGCTTGTAGCATGTTCGGGTTCGTCCGGGACTGGAACCCGGGACCTCCCGCACCCTGAGCGAGAATCATACCCACAGAGCAGCTGGACCAGCAAGCCATGCTTTGAACTGTTTTTTTTGTTGATTTATTTGATTAGCTTGGGCTAGTCAATAAAAAATTAAAAACACAGAAAACATTCATTCCTCTTACAATCTTACACCTCAACCCCTGCAATTATCTACGTAATGTTTACAAAGATGATTTTTCAAGGTGCTAATACATTTACAACTCTCAATTTTCCGTGGAGTTTCTTGACGTCTTCTGTGAAAATTGTTTTCGTTGAAACTTTTGAATTTAGTAAATAAATATGTTTTGCCTCTCGTTTCATAATTGTGCATTTAATTGCATTTACTAAATCTCTCTGTAAGATATTTTGGTGTCATCTATCATTTAATTTGCCGAGTTAATTGAAAAAAAAACCTTGTTTTAATTTGATTTTCAGGGCCAAAAATTCCAGCATCTATCTAAATTACACAGTAGACGTTCTTTTTGGAAATTTTGATACCGTCCAAATGTAATATACAGCCTTGCAGTACAGAAAATATAGCTCGAGTATTGCCGTACAGATAGTTTTACGTGCCAAACAGACAAACATCGGCCGAATCATAACCAATGGTTTTGCACCTATTTTCCTACATAAATTATATATTTGTTTCTTAAAACTTAGCTTAATTTCTAAGTTTATTCCTAAATATTTCACATCTGTCAAGCCACGTCAATTCTCGTGTATATCCACCTTTCTGGTTTCTAACATCTCAATTCATTACTGCTGGCTCTAGAAACATACATTCTTCTCCTAGCTCTATGGCAACATGTGTAACACTACAACACACTATGATGTAACACTGAAGACGAGGTCTCATGTAGGCACGCAGGCATGTAGGCAGCGCAATGCAATGAATGCTCATGTGTACGACGTGTTGCAGACTGTGCAGGCGTTCATGCCTGGAATGAAAGAGCGAGATCACGGTCACATTGTGAGCGTCTCGTCGATGGCAGGACTCACTGGGCTCGCCTATCTTCATCCCTACGCCGTCTCCAAAGCTGGACTCACAGGTACCTGAATCTCATACCACTGTTGATGATTTCAGCGTGAAATCGGAGATAGTTTGAAGTTGACAAGGATTACAAATTGAAAGCCATTTACTTGGCTAGTTTAACGTGAAAAATATTAAAATTACATCGAAATGACGTGCCTACTCGAGGACTCGATCTCCGGACCTTTCACTTGCATAGCAACTGCTCTACCAACTGAGCTACACTTGGGGTTCAAGTCCTCGAGCAAGTAGGTATTTTTGAAGTGATATTAATACTGAAAATATTATATTAAAAAATACTTGCCTACTTGAGGACTCGAGCCCTGGACCTCCGGCTTACATGGCCGTTACTCTGCCATCTCAGCTAAGCAAAGTACGATATTTTGGAAGTGAATTAATCCGTTAAGCTTAATTAATAAGCTTAAATATTAATACGCTTAAAAATATGTTTAATCTGTTATTATCCGCATATATATTTAAATACGTATAAAGAATTGAACCAAGAGGCTTTGAATGTTTCAAAGATCACTCTGGAACAAGTGATACTATACTGCAATCTCAATCTAGCCAACTAGACGAATTCCCAAACATGAGGGATACGCTGAAAAGTTGCGCTGATAGATACTATGATAGTTTGAAGTTATTTTTGGGTGGTGATTGAATATTGACAGCAGTTCGTCACGCTTTGAACAGCCCGAAGTCGAGGCAGGTCAATTTTAAGAAGATTCTGCGCGTGAAGACAGACAAAGCTCCATCTACGCTTTGTTTGGGGTTATTTTGCTTGGCTAAAAGTTTATCAGGCACTTAACATCATTATCTTTTTTAATTATCATCATGATCCTCTTCGACAGCACATTTAATTACTGTTTGACCTATTTCGGGACATGGACTCCCCCATCTCATTGCATCTCGATTATTGTTCGTTATACTTAAGTCTGTGCTTTATCACATTCACTTTATTTCAAACAAATTTAAATCAGCTACCGAACTTAAAAGTTGCAATCGCGTTTCTTTTATTATAAAAGATTTTTTCGAAAAAACCGGATGATTATCCTTTTTTAATTAATAAGGTTTGCAAGCAGTCAAAAAAAAAGCACACGAACGAAAAACGTGTTCTGAGGTTATAAAGGTAAGATTTTTAAATTTCTATTTTGCGCCTAGTATAAACGATTTTAGTTAACTTCGTCCTGCACGCGCAAAATCGTTAACAATCATGTTCACAATGTGCTCAAAATGCGGCACTATATGCTTGGCAAATAGATTTTGGCGGAGAATCTACAACGCTAGAACACTTTCCAGAAATGATTATAATCGAAGATTTTTTCTCCAAGTCAGCTGATTTATACTCGTGCAAGACTGCCTCTAAATTTGAGTACTGACTAGCTTGAAAATGAGCTATTTTTACATAGATGATACTTAAATTAACTTCGCTTATGACCTCGATTTGTCTGTCTGTCTGTCTGTCTGTCTGTCTGTCTGTTACGGTGCAATCTGCCGTTTTAATCCACTTCCCAGGCACCTCAAGGGTTGAAAATTAGCCAGTTTTCAAATCACCTTGATCAGCTTGAAAAAAACAAAAACAATTTATTTAAGCCCAACCCTTACATTAAACCATGGGAAATATAAGATTGTGCATTACTCAATGACTGGCGAGCACTACTTTATATTTTACTTCTATGATTTTCCACGGATTGTTTAAATAGTTGTTTTTATTTTTTGTCTCTACCTTTTGTCGTTCGTCGTTCGTTCGCTATGTTCGATGCACAGCATTTGTAAACAAAGTGTTCGTGTTTTCGCAGCGTTGATGCAGGCTCTGAACCACGAACTGAGGCTGGAACGAAGGAAAAATATCAAGCTGACGATAATCTATCCCTACTTCATAAAAACGAGACACGAAATCACGGACTGTGTTGAGTTGAGGTGAGTGATTTTCTGGTTGATTCCATTATATTTTGGTTTGGTATTTGCTGTTACTAGCTGGACTTCCAAGCTCTATGAAGGCGGCACCCGGTTGGGATGGGCCGGGAGTGAGAAAGTAAGTTGGTTCAATCATGGACTTGGCGAATAATGGCCCTTAGGTTAGAGGAATTATTCCACCACTTTGCCAGGAGTGGCGTTTGAAAATCATGGCTATAAACAAGTATTACCGAATAAGCAGATTCTAATATTCCTATGATATAGAAAATGTACCTATTATGAAGTTTGCTGAATTAAATAACACTCCAAAGATGATATGTTTTAGAGGCAAGTCCATCTCCAAATCTTAGCACTACTTGAAGAGAACGATTTATTAAATAGGTTTAAATGCTAAGAAATCCGTTAATAACGTCCCAGCGTTTTTCGCACTGTCATGTTTGCATCATCAGGGATTTAATTTATTAGTGGACTTCCTAGCAGTTTTACTCAATTTAGTTAACGGTTTTTTTTAAACAGTTAAATAGTTCATGGATCGTTGGGAAAGCTACTTACGAAAAGTTGGAAAAGGGGTACTGTTTTTCTTTACCGTTTAACCTCAGTTGGCAAACCATTATGTGAAGATGTGGGCCAATAGTTGCTACAGGTAGTATATAGGTCATTACAGTCTAGCTCATCATAAGTCTTGTCGGTCAGAAGCGAGCATAAAACTGCATTTTTAGCACTTTAAAAATGATCACATTCTGAATTTTCATTCCTGAACAGAGTTCCTGCACTGGAAGTTGATGTAGCTGTGGACGATATGGTGAAAGGAATTCTGGAAGAGCTTGCTTCGTTTACCATTCCCAGAGAAATGGTTCATACGATCAATTTGACCAAGTAAGTGCAACAAACAGTGCTAAACGAGGCTGATAAAAACATTATAGGTTCACGGTTTTCCTCGAATGTGCTCTGTACGTAAGAATGTTATTCTCGACGTTTCGACAAAGCTCTTAAGGAGTGAATATGACGAAGCGAGCTTCTTCGAAGCGTCGAAAAGAAAAGTCTTACGTACAGAGCGCAACTGAGGAAAATCGTGAACCTAAAAATAAACATGGCTCTGGACACCACCGTTTAGAAACTATAATTTTTGTCGCTAAAATTAGACGTAATTTTGTTTCCAGTCTTTACCCACAAGGCTTCAGTGATCGTTGGTACAAGGTGTTCTTCGCCAAAGTCAACGAGCCCGAACAAGATGACTTCAAAAAGAAGCTCGAAAATGGAGAACTCGACCAAACCGGAACTGTTCAGGCCCAGTAAACTATTTCCGACAAGAAATACGAAGAAATCCTTGGTTCTTCTTATCTCTTTATTTGATATTGGGAACCCAAACGCCCAAATTGGAAAGTCTAGTCGTGACTTTTATCAGTGTGCACATTGATTGATTTTTAATTTTGCATACTAATTTTGTGTTTACTTAACTTGTAAACTTTCGTGTATGTACAGGAATTATGGATATCGCGGCGTAATTATGAATTCATTCAAATCCATACGGTCCCACAGCTAAAGGACAATTTTTGTACGTGGCTTGTATATTTAAATACAGAAAGACAGTTTTTAAAAAAGATCACGAACTGTGTTTTTAGTATTAAGGTAAGGAGTAAGGCATGAGTCTAATGAAAAAGGCAATTATCTTTTTTTCCTATAGGTTTCAGAGCAGTAAAAAATGTTTTCCTAAAAACCAACTCTCATAATTCATAAGCACACGTTTAAAAGGTACATCATCATAACGATACAAATTTCATTTGCGTTTGTAACCCAACTGTTTTTATCTAGCAAGGGATGCCCGTCAGAAAACTCCCGTTCTAGGTTTATAGAATTCATTCAAATATGACGTTATACAAACACAATAAAGAAGCGCCTTATGATGAGACTAGCAGATGTTTTCTTTTTCCGAGGGATGTTTTAAATGTTTGGTAGTTTTACGACATTATGGGTGCTGGCATTCGACAGACGTCCCGAGTAAGGGATGTTGTCAACAACGCATGTCATTGGGGGTGAACCCGAATTGTGCCTTCTCCCCCACTTCGTACCTATGTCACCCTCGGCTTGACGGGAGGTCTACATGTCCTAGCTGGCTGGCTGACTTCGATGTTGGTCCTTTGCATAACCTTTGACCTGTTCGTGACCGATGTGATACCCTATGTATTTCAACATGCAAGCCGATGAAATGGCGCTTGAATTTAGGAAAGTATTTTTGTTGGACACAGTTTGTTCTATAGTAAACTAACGTGAGATATCAAATGTAGATCCGTTAACGATTCAAGCTATTAGAAGAGTTGGATGAATCCAATAATTTATCTCAATTCTGAAGCGCACATAATATTTTATGTTTATTATATTTAAACACCCTATCTGTTTATTTGTGTATGTTTAACTATTAATCATGCAAATTGTGGAAAACGTACTAAATATTTTGGATGTGATTCAAATGAAAACTGGAATTGTTAATGTGTGTGTTTCTCTGCTTGTTTTATTAAAATAATTTCAAAAGAAAGCTGTGCACTATAGTGGAACTGCATGTATAAAAATTCACCCAATTTACAAAGTTTCTAGCCCTACTTATTTTCGAAATACATATTAATACTTATCTTCTAGGTAACTATAAATATCGTATGGTTAATATCGTATAGAGGTAAATGTAAATAAATAATTATGGATACTTCAATAAAACTGAATTAGAAACTAGGTAAAACTGTATTAGAACTAGGTAAAACTGTATTAGAAACTAGGTAAAACTGCTAAGCAGTCCACTCAAAGTTTCCCCAGCATGGAACACCACGTGGGAAACTTCACATATTTTTTCACATGGGAAACTTTTGGTAAACTTCAATTAGCATTCTTACTCAGTTTATAAACAGTTTTTTTTAACTAGTGCTAAGGTTAGGAGATAGACACCAGCCGACTGAATTTTAAAAGTATTGATTTTATCTTCGTAATCATGGCCGTTATGCTAGCAATTCCGAGTTTCAAAACAACGCATTTGTTGTCAGAGTTATCTACACCCAATAACCATCGAAATCCAGAGGCGTTCTTCTATAGGCCCGCCGCAGTCGCAAGGGCAAGACTTAAACTCTAAGCTTTACAGCTTCCATTCTTTACTTTGGGGCTGTTAACATCATCTTTCACCCGTTTCATACCCAAATGTCAAGATAATTTTTTGGTACAATTCCATATTCTCATGGAACTCGCTCATTACAACGTAAGATTGCGAAATATGCGTGTTATTTTTTATTGAACGAGCAGGGATTGGATGCGCAGTCAGCTTGTAAGACATCCTCATTAGATCAGGAGCAGTGCCCGTGCAAGTGCCATGCTTTATTTAATGTTGAGTTATACTATACTAGTTATAATAATAGGGGGGGGGGGGAACTGGGCGTCACTGATAAAAGTAAGAAGAAAGTTTTAGACTATTCGAGCTAAAAATGCAGTTTCTTACTTAGGACAATAATTCTGCTGCTCAACTGGCCGGGCTAGCAAAATAGTTTAGATGGCTTAAAACGCTGAGAGCTAAAACAAAATGTGTGAATGGGAGGAGTCCGTGAATAAAATTTGCACTCATTAAAATTTGCAGGCGGGCCAGCGTGAGCCATAGTTACGCCTCTGTAGTACTAATTCTATTACTATATAGCCAATAGATGTGTGCAACAGGGCCAGTGTGGACGCAGTGCGCCGTCAAACTCAAATCAGAAATCACGACATGGTCAAACGCAAATCAGAAATCACGACATGGTCAAACGCGATCTCCTCCCACATGAATCCTAGCTTGCAACGCCAATCGCGAGCACCCAGTGAGTAGAATGCGCGGCGGGTGCAAGCCAGGGAAGTGAAGCAGCAACTAGGAAGGCGCGCGCCGACAACGTAACGTGGGGTCGGCGTTTCAACCCCCGTACAGTGACCGCCAGTCGAGCGGGGGCTGTCTTTCAGAGCGCAGGCCGACGGTCGGATCAGTATTCAGTAGCACGACCGACTCGCGTCAAGTCGGATGCTGCAAGCGACGACGGCATCGTGTACGGACCAACTCGAGTGATACACGCATCCACAGGAAGTCGTTGGAGAGTATGTGTGACTCTATAACGGCACGTCTAGTGATAGGTGTAGGCCGTTGTGGTTGTAGGAAGTGAAAGATTTTTTAATTGTGTTGGGATGAAGACAATGTGTCTTTGTAATAAACATTACTTAGTTTGAAGCACAGGATATTGACACCCATGTGATTCAGACACCTACGCAATTGCACTTCGTACTTAGGAACGATTGGAAGTGTTTTTGACGATGCTGTCCTGTGCTTACGGTTTTAGTTTAAACTAACACATGTTCGTGAGAGCTAAATTGTGTACAAATATAGTTGTGTACGAAAGACTAGAAACTTTCTCGAATTTTTGCAAATGTTAAGAAAATAGACTCGATGTGTGCGATACTTAATTACACAAGTGCCAAATGAATTTTTTCAACGATGTGCCATTGACGTAATAATTCTACCTGCTACGATGATTTCCCCTGATAAACATTTTCTTGCCATGTGGCCGCCGAGATTTCACATACTTCTGCAGATGACAGGCTTCATTTTGGTCCTGATGATCCTCGGAGGAAGAGCGGAAGGTACGTGGACCACATTATGTCTGATAAATATGTTGTGTAAGTCAACACAACGTCTGTTTCTGCATGCGTGCCTTATTAAACCATGTACAGAAAATAAGCAAAAAGATCTAAGCTAAAGGCAGAAGATTTCTCATTGAATTATATTTAAAATTACTAACACATACTCATGCGGCAAGTTTTCTTGAGTTAACGTCATGCTCACGGAATCATAAATAATCCGATGAAAGAGATAGCAGATCACGATTGCTCCTTTGAAACCTTTTAAAATCGGTCATGTCTATCGCTCTATCAGCGACCGATTTATGTTTCCGTGAGAACCTCATTAGATATTATCTGTAACATTTGACTATCATTGAAATGCTGTTATAGTTCTAAAAATGTCCGACAATTTTTGTCGGTTTGAGGGTAATTTGTGGAACAGTGTTCGTGCTGGTAGTTCGACCGGCACCTTACATTCTCCAACCTGCCCATGGCATGAGGCACAAGACAGCAATCATCCAAAGATGCATTTTGCACCCCATCTCTCAGCATCTCACCGCGTGTTTCATTACTCGCCCGCGCACTAAATGTTCTCATCTATATTCATAGTGCTCAAATGGGTAGCAACTTTACGGGTAGCAAATTGTTCGAACGGTAACGGGGCCCAATCTCATTAGTGCATGCATTATTGTCGAAGTCTGGGATGAGCATAGACGAACGGGCTCTTCGAAGAGCACCAGGCTTCGGTCAAAATGGCACTCGCCTGAAGTTTAGTGGACTAATTCCAGTACAGTTCATCTCGCGAGGTTATCTGCGCATTAAATTCTCAAGCCTAGACGGATTGTACTAGTACTCTGGGTTGACTATCATACCGTGCACATAGCTGAAATCTTGTAATAGAAAAAGAACTTAAAAATTCGGCTAAGTTGATGAAATGCGTACTCTTCTCTCGTGTTTGTGAAAGTAATTGGTGTTGAATTATATTCAAGGATTTATTTTTAGTTTGAAATTAAATAAGTGCGAATACCGCAGTATATGTGAGTATCTAGACTAGCAAACTTGATGTTAGTTTTAATTCGTTTAGCATTGTTACTATCTCGTGTAAATACTTCCATTATCGTGGTCATTTTCCGCTAACCACGAGATTCGAAGCCACACCGCTCACGGGTAAACTGACAACCTGCGTGCTCAAGTTTCTGTCATTATCGTTTTTTTTTTTACAATTTAGCACATTTTTCTACTCTCCTTTTCAACCAATCACGAGATCGAATGTCGTGTCTTTTTTAACTCGACAAAATTCGCGCGGACAAACGGGTTGAAATCTAAGCCATTCGAGCTTCTGTCCACTTTTGCCCGGCAAACATCAGTTCAGCGCTGCAATCACTCAGCAGAGGCTATACAGTCAATTTAAAGCTCATTTTCTGAACATTAGAGTCATCAGCAGAGCTTGACCAAAAAAAGCATGTCGCTCTCGTTTCATCGGCGAACGCTAGTAAATCAACCGAAAGAGCTTTGGTAAATAATCGATTACCCTAACATAATTACCAGACTGAAGCCTAAAACAAACTTTCAATTGATTAGTGGACCATGTTTGTGGGCTGATTGCGAAGCCCAAAACTCGATTATATTGGCGTTAAGTGTATGAAAACATAGACTCTTTTGCATCAAAAGGAATTAGATCACGGACCATAATTTAATATTCAGCCATCTTTGTGCCTGCAGCTTTTGTTGTTGTTTCCCAAGGAACGTTTCAGGCTGCAGTGAGGAGCGCTTGTAACAACCGGGGAGACCTCGACGGGTCTGTCTAACCCCCAAAAGTCTGTTTTTGACAGTGAGAGGAGGGAACTAACAAATTGAGATGAAATAATAATAATAATTTGTTCGTCGAGAAAAAAATATGTGAAGGGTGGATGCGATGATACTCTTTACACAATGTAATAATAACCACCTTGACTATATGACGCCTCGACTCATGTGGAGAAATATCGAAGAAAGTCCAATTTATGAATAGCTTGAATCAGAATCAAGATCACTGTATTTTCTGCATTTAAAGATTTGAGAACGCTATATAATCAAAGTGTGCTTCTTAATACAACACATAAAAGAAGTCTAACAAACCGCCTTGATTAAATAGGAAAATGCTCATATTTTCTGCAACATAAATGATAGGGATCCGTGGCTCCATCTCAATGGCAATAACGTGTATGGATGGATTACTCCAGTTCTCGCTGGGGAGGAAGTACTTGGTTTTACGCAAACAACGGATCAGATTCGCCATGCAAAACTCGGCTCGGCGAAATTGCGAATTTCCATTGTGATACGGCATATCCTTTCAAGAATTAGCCATCTCATTTTGTCATCAAAAACAAATCTAATACTGAAATCACAATACAGTCGAGTAGATCAATTTTTGGCATGTTAAAAATAGGGGTCGTAGAACAGCAAATTCAAACTCAAGGTATGTTTTTATGGTCTTATCTGTAATGTTGGTTTACAAATTCACTACAGAATTTAGGAACATAAGCCTAGGGCTATTTTGAAAAGCTTGTTAAAGTTTATCAGCAGAATCTAAACGAAAAATAAGCCGCCCTCAAACGACGGAACCGGAGAAACGCACGAATTTGTCACAATCATCAAAATTAGGAACTGTATCGACCATGCTTTGTATTCGGCAATTTGAATGAACTACATTTCAAAATGAAAACTGAACAAAAGTAGAAATTCAGCAATTTCCAGTAATCGGGGTGGTTATTTTATTCACGATTTAATGTGGGTGGATAGTATGGGTCGGAGGGTAAATCTACAGGGTCACTTCATTAGTCTGCGATTGTGTGTTGAAAAGCTGACCATTTCTGCTGCGATATACTAAGCCATTATTTTCTGTACAACAGCTGACCGGTCCATATGTGATGTGTGTGTTTATTTCAATAGACTTTTATATAGTTAGGGAAGTATAAGGAAATTGACATCGTATCACCCATTGTATTTCTCTACACACAAGCAGATTACATCTCCATAGCAACAATGCAGATCACGAAGGATTTGGCCGAAACCATGATGGGAGATGATGACATAATGCAACACTGAACACAAATTAATGGTTTTCAACGAGTTTCCAAACTTAAGATGTAAACCAGATGATGTCCACGATTAAAGTCGCATAGCCACAAATTGCGAAATCTAGGATGTAAGTGGGATGTTTTGCGGGGCTGATTTCGTGAATTCCTACAATACGTGTAAAACAACGGAATTTGCTTTCATAATGCTGTACCGAGTTTATATCATTAAGTCTAACAACTGCTCTTTACTAAGTACACATTTCCCACTACTCTACAAGTTCATGTACGGTAGCTTAATGACCAGCTCGTGCTAAAACACGATCATTTTTGTTTCACGTTGCACAAAGCTAACTGAACCACAATAAAACAGAACAATATTTCAGTCAAAGAACGAACGATAAGTGCTTGTGCTTTTATTTGATTAGCAGACCTCGCAGATACTTTTTCCAATACATTGTATATCGATCAATTTTTAAGGCGTGTACGATCGGAAATGATTGGAGGCTTTATGGGGAAGACAGATTAACGCTTTTTATCCCTTAGAAGTGATTCAATGTAGGCGATAAATCTTGCCGGCAACACCCATTGACAACAACGTGTTGGCTTGCCTATCGAACAGTGTCAGCCGCAAGCGTGCAAGCTGCCTCACTTTGCCAGCCAACCATTCCATGGCAACCCATGGCTAGCGCAGCTAGCTCGCATTCTACCAGAACAGAAACAACCATACGGTCGTACAGCCAGTAATCAGCGAATGCACTGGCAAGTGGCAACATGCATTCGTATCATGCGAACACAGTAATGACTATAGAGATTATTGATTCGTCAGCGAATATTAGCAATCGGTTTGTACTTTGTAAAGCGCAGTGAAGTCACGCGCAGTTGATGCACTGACTGTTAAACAGTGTTTTAGAAATGGAATGATCGGACAACAAATTAGACAGCTTGCTAACGCCACGACGGTCTACTAGTTTGCAGTTGCAAGTGCGCCGCTGGGCGATGAAGTTCGGACACCACACATGTATTCCAGTGTAATCGATGGATATCCATAATTGCACCAGGCGTAAACAAGAAATGCTGATTATTCAAATGGATGACTATAGGGATACAGCCAGAGGGTCGTTATTGTAATTAATCACCATGATTTGTATCACCTCTGGATCTATTGATTTAGTTTTCTTCGAGGTAAAGCGATTAGCTTTGATGTATACGCATAGTTTCTGTGAAAGAAGGCGGCATTAATTTTGGGTAGCTATAGTATAATATAGAGAGGAAAATGATACGCTTTCAATAGGAAGCCATTACGACAATGCATCAAGCAATCTCCTGCCTAAATGGTATTGTTATCTCATAGCATCGCTATGCACCAGCTGAGGAGGAAGTATTATAATGTGGATTTCACCGTTGACGACTTCGAACAGCAATAAACCAACTTGACGGAAGGTTTTGGAAGTTCGCTTCGCAGCACCCAAAAGCGCGGATTAATAAGCAGCGCCTTTCAAAGATGACACAAAACGGCTTCAGCTCAAAGCTGCAGAAATTATACGTCTTAAGGATCCATTAATCTTATTCTGTCTGTTACAAGGAGAAGAGAATCGTATTAGATGTTTAGTGCGCCAGAAAAACTTCACACACAGTGAGAAAAAAAGTAATTTTGAAAATATCATGCGAGTTATGAACGGAAGACAGTTGACGCATGTAAGTGGGAGATGATAAATCACCCTGTAGACTGTCGGAGAAATTGCTAATTTGTTAGTTTTCAGCCCAAAGTGAATATTGTTTTTAACAACACAACTAAGGCCAAGCTTAAGTTGAAGCGGCGTAATCTCTTTGGATAGCGGCGGCTAAAATATAGCTAATTATAATTACGGAAAGTGCCTTTACTCTAGTACTGGCTTAAGTGTATCTGTATAAAATGTGTGTCAAGACATACATTGGACATTTTAGCTTTTTAATGTACAGGGCATTCTGTTGATAGATCTAATCTAAGAGAAAGGAAAATTTTCCAACGTTATGGACCATGAATTGCCCAATAACCCCCCGCTAAGCACCAAACTAACTCAAACACTTTCGGCACAAGGTTATTATGTAGAAGAAAATCTCAACCCTTTACGATGTTCGATAAATCTCTCCGCTCCTGTTTTATCTGCTGGTACAAGTAGCGCGCTTTTTACTCAACGAGTCAACGGCAAATCCGAAGCTTTTGTGTTTACATTTAAAAGACGTATTTGTTCAATATTTCATGATTATATATAGCGTAGAGTACCAGTGCACGGCAAAATAAAATGTTGCAGTTTCTATCATTGCGATGGCCAAAGCGTGCCACGTGGGCCCAAGCTTTAAAAAAAGAACACGTTTCTTTCATAAATATAATAGTTGCTGGTTGCTGCTCTGTGATGCTGCTTGAGCTTGAATCCTGTGCAATAACGCTCAGCTAGAGGAAGGAGAGCCATTGTAGGAGAGCAGAGATGGGGTTGAAGCTTGAATTATTCACCCCTTGCTGCTTGTTTAGTTCCAAGTCCTTCCTTTTCTTTGGACACATAAGCTTATAATGCGATACCACGAGTCGCATCGCATATACAGGCCGTGCCTATATACTAGGTATATATTTCTAGTGCCATATTACGTTTCAGAATGAACGACATCTTAGATTGGTCTTTCACTCTCGTCTTGCGAAATGAACGTCTAAATTTTAAGCAAAGATATCAACTGTCAGATTAAAAATTAGAATGTCAAGTTCTATTATCATCAAGTGACATGAAAATTATTTTCAGGTACTACACGCGAACATAATCTTTGAAACGTTATCTCGAGTTTGCTCTTCTAAACGTGACTCTGCTGATACATCTTGACTTTGCCTTCTGTTTTATTAGAAATGAAAAAACACTCATCTTCGAATTTTAAGAAATTTCACCCGTTAAAATTAATGACATTTTCGTTCAGACAACCCATTCCCAGCCGAGGGAAAAATATTAATGATCGGTTGTATTGTGTATTGAAATTTGGACTGCGTCACATGAAATCAAGAAAAGTGCATCCCTCGCATCGTTATTGTGATCAAAGCTGCATTAGCCATGTCGGCACCATTCAAACGACCCCTACCGATCAACACTTAATAATATACAAGACTCTAAAAACACCAATTTATTTACGGTATCTGACTAGATGATGAAAGGGTTGTCGCACTAGAGCTCTTCAATCAGCTCCAAAAAGGTGAACCACGTGCTAAAGAGAATGACATCTGATAGCAAACGGATGTCGCCTGGTGTGAGGTGAAGTAACATGAGAGACGAGCTAAATTAAACCCCCAAAGTGTATACAAAGATTTTACACGTCGCGTTAGTGGCTGTTAGGTGATTCTCATGCTAATTAAGCTGAACGTTCAATGCTGGTAAACCGACATCATATTTCTCAAAGCTTCTACCTCTTCGCTCGCGCCCGGTCGAACCACGATGAGACCCTCCATTTATCCTCCCGGCGTCCACGTTATTGTTACCTTACTTCAACAGCACGGGCCAAAACACGAGACCCCCCCCCCCCCTTTGTATTATTGGTGCACGGCTATAATGCGTTTAGTAACAATGCGGGAAAACACCTGGTTACAACTTGATGAAGCGTGGATATTATTTTGACAGTATTGAATGTAGGACTCAATGTGGTATTTCTAATCTATTAAGCCCCTTGTGCTCAAAAAATATCACAAAGCAAAGTAGTAGGCACAAAGCAGCCATTTCGTCGACTAAATATAAAATCTCTGAAACTTTGAGATCATTACCTTAATGTTTATGACATAAATGTCACCACTATTAAGGAAGAGATCCATTTGACTTTTTTTCCGTATATTTGAATGGTATTTAAATATTACGATAACGCTCATAAGACTTATTTTTAACTCCGCTCAACTCGAAGTTCCAACCCTTCATTTATCATTTCTCATCCACACGGACAAGTCGCGAGTCTTTTTTATTGTGTGTGAAGTGGTTATGATATCCCAGGTGCGGGGGAGGTAGAAGAATGAATGGGGAGAGGTGGGAGGGAGAAAGTTCTTGAGCCCCATCCAGGACTTCGTCGCGAGCGAAGGGGATGATCGGGAGCCGACGATTTCAAGGGACCAGATGTACAGACGTGGCGAAAGTGCTGCGTAATACGCGTCGTTATCGCGAGACGCTGCATCGTAAAATTGAAATGTGCATTTTAAAATTTAATGACACAAGAGTGATATGTAACAATAATCTTTTGTGATACGGGTGAATGAAGTGAAATGATCACTTATATAGCGTACATTATAAACGATGCGTACAGTAAACTCCATTAGAAGTGTGATGGTAAAGTTGATGTATTACGAACATGAGCAACGAGTTATTAGAATTGTCAAAAGTAAATGCTTATCATGATGGAAAAATGCTAAATTTAAAATGAAATAATCAGCAACGACAACCAGATTTTCCAAACAAACCAGCCAAATTCCCTTGGGTGAAATAGGAACACAGGTGAACTCATAGTTCACACTCAATTATCACTCATCAGTCATACAGTAATCATTGTTCGTTTCACCCGACTTTTACTCTCCAAAATCCAAAAAAAATTATTTACAGTCTGCTATAAGCAGCGTGGGTGAAGGTGCTTTGCACCTGGGGCCCTTATCGCGGTGCTGAAGAAAGTAAGAGTAGATCGCTTCACGAAAGTAAGCTGCTCAAAAGTCTAAGCTCTAAATCAAGAAGCAAATTAAATCCCATCTTTGCTTGTAAATTTGATCACGTTTGCTTACTCCATACACCATTCATTATAGGTCGATGGTTAATTGTCTTTTAATGGGTCTTTCGCTTTGTAACTAGCTTACGCGTGCTACATAGTATTTTAAACTAACTGCTTAAATGCCTATCGCTTTTCAATGCTAAACAAGATAAATTAACTATCTATATTGGCTCGCCCCGTGAATTGGGTGGCATGGGTTTTCTGAGCAAACGAGCGAAAGACACTTCTTCTGGCTTGGCCGTGAGGAGGCGATCACCAACCACCCACCCACCGAACTGCCACAGCCTTGCTCTTCCCCAACGAGCCTCGATGCCATGTGTCTGGAATTCTAATTACGTAAATGGAGAAGGTTTATTATAAAGTAAAGACCTCCACAAGATCGTGAGAGAAACGTGGCACCCGTAAGAATCTATTCGTAAGACGAAGAAAATATCATTGTTTTTAAAAAAACTGTGAATAACTGGGTTAAAATGCTGAAAACTTAACTGAAACTAAACTGCCAGTTTAGTTTCAGT
>QKMV01000379.1:1736-23726 GCA_003287335.1 Lednia tumana
TGCTTATTAAACCCACAAAATAAGCTCTCTAGTCAAACCTCCCTGTGTTAACTGCCATCAGCATCCCTGCGGAAATGTATGCCCTCCAAGTAAATAGGGTGTAGATCATGGCATGAATAGTCACCCATCCAACCTCTGACCCAGCGCAATGTAGCTTAGCTTCGGAGATCACACGAGAGCCGGTGACCGAATAAATTACCGGCAGAGAAGAGCCGTGCTCTGTTGGCATTTTGCAGCGAGTGTCTGTGTACACTTTGCGGGTTGTGCTTTACAGTGTCGCGTTCGTCTGTCGGGTTCGTCGCCAAATACTCGTCTTCTCTAGTCTACTGTCATCTCTATTTATACTTCGAGATCCCCGCCAAAACACAGGCAGCAGGTCTATCTACCTCCGGAGTCCGGCCCTCGTAGCTGCTATATATTGCTTTCACATTTAATTCACACTTCTAATGGGGCATTATCTTGGAAATGCATACCCGTTCACGTTAGTCGATGCAGAGTGGGTGGTACATACCACCTTGTGCAATATTTAATACGGGTCGCGGCGAGTTTACTATGGCTTATGTATGTAGGTTGTTGCCAGAGAGATAATGAGTATCTCTTTCTCTCACTCTGAAAACGCCCATTGTATGTCCGAAAAATAGTCTCCGTTTATTCGAGCCATATTAAGCACGGAAATATCGTTCGTTTGTACATGCGAGTCACCTTGAATTGATGAGCCACATGCGTCTGAACTTCGCTATCTAATCGGGGTTGGGGGGTGGGTTAACCGAATCCATGGGGAATAAGCGGAAACGAATTACCATTGCCGACACCTAATGTACAGTTAGTTTTTGGTCGTGCAACCAATGTCAAAATACCTGGCACAGTTGTATTTTGTGATGTCCATGACCAAAATTTGTAGCTTCCATCAATTTTTCGACAGACATAAAGGTCAAAGTTTTTTGCCACACAGCGCCAAAATTCCTAATTTCTTGGCGCTCGTCGTGGTAATAATAATATCGTCGTATTCGCAGGGACCGAACTTCTATTTCTCTACCTACTGAAAATTGATAACCCACGGAAGGACGGGTGCGATGATAGCGGTCACGGAAAAGTAGTACATTTGACATTAGCTAGTGTGAAACCAGTTTACCGTGACCACGTGTATACCTGTTGCGAGCAACGTGCATCGTTGCGCGTTGACAGCAAGCGTCGAGCACAATTCGGTACCCTATCTGACCGGCTGATAAACCGATTCCACTTACCCTGTTATGTATTTGTATATGGTGCCAATATTCCACGAACACTGCTAGCTTTTAAATGTGACACATTTTGACGTTTCGCACTGTTTTTTTAGACCGGAAAAAAAGACGCGAGATTGCCGACTGCCACTCGCGAGCCCGTACGAGCAAACTGCCGGCAACCGCCGTCGGGTGTGTGGCGCCACCTGGAAGACATCTGAAGAAACGTTTTCTCCCACGCCGAGTTTCGTTGCTAGTTAATATTTATACAAAATACATTGGATGCACGAAATTTAGATGCGCCGAAGGCATCAAACCCCTGAATTTGCACTTAAAATCTACAGTTAACTTATTTGTTTAACGGTTACGCTACCAGTACTATTGATGCATTGTGATATAAAGCTTTGAGCGTCATCTCTCGTGACTTCAGTTACTTAAGCATGTGGGACGCTAGTAAAGGCGGTTCTTTCCTAAAGTTTGAATTCGCAATATTAATCATTATAAACCGTTTGTTTCGAACATATTATTGAAATAATAATCAGACGTACTTGTCACTTAAAAATCTACTGTTCAAATATTTTAAAAGACGTTACGCTACCAGTATTTTGAATGCTACATACTTCATAGTTGTAAGCGCCATCTCTCTTGTCTTGAAGAAGCGTCTGAGTTCAATAATAGTAAACGCGGTTATTTTCTGAAATTTTAGTTCGAAATATTAATTAGTACTAATCGATTGTGTTTCGCATTTATTACGGGATTATTAATCAGATGCCCTTAAACTGAACAATTGATCAAGCAGAAATTACAAAAAATCACGACATGGCATTTCATCGCAGCTCAACAAAAAATAGTTCGAAATCACCGCCAAATTCGACCAATCGCCGCCACGAGCGTGGTAATTCGTCACCGCGACGCCGCGCACTAAAGGTCAATGATACAGCGGCTTGTGGCTCCGCCTTGTTGCCGCAAAGCAGCGTGCATAGCGGCAAGCAAGATGGCCGCCGCCTCGAGTCGTCGAGCAGCGAAGCGAACACGCCGGGAAAAGCAAGTAGCAACACTGCCCGCTCGCCAAGCTCGTAGCCTAGCCGGCATCAGTCAACAGGTCGTCGAGGTACCGTGAGCTCATTCCTTCGCGCTCGTCTGACGAGCCCTCCACAACACACACCCTTGAATTGACCACGGCCGTTCAGGGCAGGGGTATAGGAAGCGGTGTTGCGTCTCGATTCGCGGGCAAATTCATGCTGCTTCTTTACAGTGAAGTGTCCAAAAATCTATCTGCACTGTGCGGGATTTGATATCCGTGATAGTAAGCGAAATACATTCGAATGCACATTGGCATTTACGTGTTCCGTTTTTTTCTTTTCGTTGATATTTTAATATTTCAACTCGCTTGGTGCGGTTGAAAGGGTGAAACATCGCGTGTGCTTGGAACGTGGGTTTTGGAACTGGGGGGGAAAAAAACGAAATAAATATGGAAACATTTGCCGTGGACAAATCTTTCTACGATATCGGTGCAAGTGATCTGAAGGAACTTTGGGACTCCGATCTCGATCCGGTAAGTTTGCCAATTTTATCACCCACACATTTCGTTTTGTCTTCTTTGGCGATATATGTTTACGAAAAAAACGTGGTCTATAACTTTGAGCATCTCGCCGAACCGTCGCACTCTACGATAATCACGCAGGCGAAAACGTGCAGGCCACTGTATTCGCAACGTGCAAGATGCAATTATCAGCGGCGTCGTATTGATTTGTCTAGAAGGAGGATAACATATGGAATTGTAGCTCCGAAGCACATGTGGGCCGGTCGGTGGTAAGGAAACACATCAGAGGCAAGCGAGCGTCGGTGGGCGTTGTCCCGACTGGCCTGGCTATCTAGTAACATGGTTGCCCATAGTAACAGAACCGCATGCATGGCGCTTTATGCTGCGGGCTGCTAAAAGAGATGAATCTTCTGCCCCTGTACTCGCCGAAAATGCCGGCTGTAATCGTGCTCGAACAGAATAGAAATTCCAAGCGTCTGGCTGCATTGCATTTTTTTTTTTGAGACAGCGTTAGACAATCTATAATCCTCAGACGAGCTTGCAGGTCGAGGAATGCAGGTGATTGCAACGGTGAGCAATGCACTTATCGAGTCTCGCTTCAAATGCCTTTCAGTATTCGAAGAAATTCCTTGCTGTCGAGGGATGCGACTGCTTCAGCCGCTGGAAGATGATATTTCTGACCAAAGTGTGCAACTAGAAGTTCACCTGAACTTGGAACCTCCAGTTTAAATGACTACTAATGTATCTTTTCTGGACTGTGTGATTCATGGCTAAGATAGTGCTGTGATGTGCTCGCATTGCCGAACACGACACCACACCACCTACTATCGGACTCTTGAGCACGCGCGCACATGGCCATATGGAATAGAATTGGACCTCACAACTGTGTCGCCTTATTTGAGTCTTGTAATCTAGAGACACACTACCCTTTGGCCCAAACACCCCGACTGTCAAAGCCATGACCTCTACACCCTTCGGCTTTTGCGATTAAATAATCTTTTCTATTAACTCTTTACAGATTCAGTTATTTTTTGCTGATTATTTCTGTAAACGCACGCTTAAATCGCTATCTCTGGATGTGTGCCAACTGCTTAAAATGTAATTAATTTGTAATTCATTTGCATTGCAATTGATCATTACCAATCATTAGTAGTAAATGTTATTTATACCTAGCTAGCGAAGCTAACCGATAAAACTTTCCTCTTGCTATGCCTAGAATAACAGATTTTAGCAATCTCTCAGATATCAATGTTTGTCAACTGCCTCTGACAGTTGGATTTCCCATGCATGTCCCACGCAGGCTCTGCTCTCGGTTAGATAAAGTCCTAGTCAAGTCAGACTGTGGAGGGTCTGTCTGTATTGAACATTGTAATCGCCGGCATGGTAACCGCATGGTACAGTATCGACACTACCTATGGCTTGCATTTACTAGATTGCCTTGGGACAAGTCGACATTATCGAGAAATATCTTCAGGTTACCGGTTTCTTACTTGAGTCGAGCCGAGTCGTAGCTTGCTTCGACTTCTGACGCCTAACATTCTTCTCTGCATAAGGGCTAGTCTCCAAGAAGCATGGCGCGCATTGCGTGAGGGGTCCGCGGTCACTGCCACGGCTGTAAATCAGGAATTACTAATTACATTTCGTCGCTGAAAACTTGGTGTGCCTACATGCAATCTCATTTTGTAATATTTTTCTCTCCTGGATAGTTGAGATCAAGATAGCGTTACAAGTCACCGGTTTACGATATCGTGTTGCATTTGAGATGGAAGTTTTGGCCATCGGTAAACGAAATATCACGGAACCTTTTCATTATCTTTCAGACTAAAATATTTAATATCATCTTCGTAAGTTGAGCTGCCATATCAATTCATTTCGCACTCTTATCTTATTTTATAACACATGCGATGCGTTCTACACTCTGAATCTGATAAAAATTAATTGATAAACTCGTCATTATTTCGGACGCTTTTTTTGCGATAAGATATTTCCTATACACGGCACGATTTCCTGTCCTTTTTGAAGGCGTGCAATACGGCTCTGAGGCAACGTGCAATAAAACAGGTATAGGTAGGAAAGAAAAGAACCCTTCCAGATTCCGTCGTCTGGTCGGTCTGGCCATGGCCCTATCCTATTATTGGAAACAAAGTGCCAAGATGTTGCCAATTGCATTGGCGGCCGCCCGAAATGGCTGTCCCACCAAAAGCACCGGGATTAGCGTACTATGCAGGCTATTTCTTGGAAGCTTTACACCCTAGTCTAGGGTCCCTAGAAGCTTCTGCACACCAAATGACTGCAGGAGTCTATTGCTGATGTATACGCTCTCCACCCGAGAGCTTAGATGTACGCTTTCTTGGAAAACCTTGAAGACTTAACGTCCTGAACATTTTATGATGAATAACATTATGTTAATTTTGCCATTTCTCTGTTAGAAATTTAACCATAAAATTGCTTTTATTGAGTAAATATTGATTGATATATAGTCAACGATTTCGAAATATCCTACAATCTATTGCCGAAACATATGGGCCCGGATCCTCAAAGCGAGGGTTTTGTGGAAAAGCTCAAAACGACCTATACCTCCCATGTTAATTTCATAGGGATGCGAGTATAGCCCCAGGGTTTTTGTGAGAACCCCGGTCTGTGGATAACGTAGTGTAAAAACACCACAAAAAATATAAAGGTCGAAAAAATCAAGAAAATATTGATTAAAAAACAGTTCTCCTGATCTCTTGTATGCTTTCTCCCCCTCAGCCTAGGGTTCCTAACGACTATCATGTATAAATCATGACCACTACATACTAGGCAATGACAAGGTACTAAGAATGTTTATTTAATTGAGATAATATTGATAGAATACCTTCATGAATGCTGGTTCAGGACTGTTAAGTTGGATGGACTGTAACTAATGGGTAGTGCGCGTGGTAAAAAAGCGCCAGCGTCCATTTCAAATCAACGCGCTCTATGCAAATCAGAAGTGATATGATGGAAATGGTAAGGCGCACATAACCTTGCGTCTTCGCTCGGAGTCAAGATCAAGGTCTCGCAGTTCGCAGTGGCTAAAATCGAAGTGCGATGATGCTCTAAAAGTAGAAGACGACCGTTATTACATTTCAGCTCTTGCAAATTGTTTGTTTGGACTGCGATTTTTGGTTTGTTGATTTTGACTTTTTGCTGTGTAAATCTGGTGGCGTGGTGAGAAGCTGAACGAATAGTGTACATTACAGCTCTCAGAATAAGTATCCACCTATTCTTGCACCGGTAGTAAAATATAGTTACTACCTGTTTCAATAAGCAGTTAAAACGCGTAAAACTTGTAATTCGTAGGCTGCAATTAGTTTTCGATAAGAGTTTGATAGCAAATGAAAACTCTATTTGATAAGAACAAACAACCTTGGCTTCCATATATACCCATTATATTGAATGCTTGTCACAGGCTTGTCTGACTCGGAATTCGGTAATCAATTAGTTAGCCGTTAGAAATGTTTTATTTTTGTCATCTCAATTAAAGCTTATTTTTGAGAAAACAAGGTAAATCCATCCCGCCAACAGAATGCAGTTGCCACAGACATGATAGAAATTTCACGTGTTTCCTTATTTAAAGTGCCATTGTACTAATAACAATGCCATTATTATAAATAGAGCACGGACATAACGGTGCTTAGGTGTTCACTAGAATCAGGTACTTTCCAGATGAATTTTGCCATGAATTAACTTGCAGCTCTATTAAGGGGTGCTCTTTTACATGGCTGCATCTTGGATCTTCCTGATACACAATTAGTCTGGACGGAGTAGACTATAACACGCTCGAATTGTTAATTAAACCATAGCAGAATAGCCGTCAGTTCGTAATTATTTACCACCTCGCTTCATATTCCATTGTCTGGCTTCCTCTGACCTACATTGTCAAACTGAAAAAAAGGATTTGTTGTAACTTTAACTGAACACTGATTCTAATCTGAGTCAAAAGTAAAATGCTGCAGCACAGATTGCATGAAAACTGCTGACACTTGGGTTTATCTGTGTACCAGTGTGCACTCGAAGATATCAGTATGTGATTCTCCACCGATTTGATTCAATGCGAGAAGTCATTGAACGAGAGAAAAACTGGACGGGCTGTAATGGTGTAGATGCTATTTACGAGAGGTAGACACGATTTAATTGTGAGCTGTTAAAATACATACGAAACATATAAAACCAGACACGGATGAAGCGCTGGATTTTATTAAGATTTAATAACTTGACGTACTACCATGTACTACTACGTTGAAATAAAAATATATTTACTAGTCAATTTTCGCACAGCGTCGAGCATTTTGCTGAACTGATCAGGTTTTTAAGTGTCTTATAAGTGAAAATGAGTTTCTCGTACGTATCGTTAGTCGTTACCTAGTACGAAGGTACACTGACAGTTTTCAATAATAACTTGCGTAATAACAGCCTTGATAGTTGCTTGGTGCCGACTGCATCCTGCCTCCTTCCACCCACGATTTGCACCGCAATTGTTAGCCAGATAGTATCCTCTCACCTACATTCACATTCATTCCCATCCTGAACATAATATCATCCGCCGCCATAATTCATAATTGACACAGATTTCGACCTAGAACTTAGTATTGTTGTTATATCTATATTATATTATGTTTTCACATTTTCCGTCGGAGTTTAGAGGCAAGTAAGGCCATTATGTGGTCCACTTCCGCAATTTTGTTTTCCTGCACAAAAGCCCGAATTATTTAGGAATGCTTTTCACCTGGTCCATCCATGGTCAATTTTACTAGGAATAGTTACAGGATGGCTTAATTTTTAGTGAGGGGGTTTTTGCCCGATTTTGCTCGTCAATAAAAATGCTTCCCATTTATAAATATATCAGTTTTAGAAATCGAGCAATCTTGTTTTTACTAAAATGCGCGTTTAATTTTATTTTATAGTCCGATGAATTTTTGCACCATCTTCGGCCGAAAATCAAAATATGCTAGCACAATAATTTGTTTGCTTCTATGGCTTCACGATAGGTACGATATTTCAATAACAAGAGTGTAATCAATAGTCTTCATTCAAAAGATCATTCCAGAGACGATTAAAATCGTGTGTGTAATGCTTTTCTTAAGGGGTTACATTTTAAAAATTCCTTATTGACTCAGGATTAAGCCTTTTTGAATGTTGTCTAATCAATTTTTGACATTTTACGTTGCGGGCAGTTCAGAACCGATTGTCGAATAACTCTTAAATAATGTGAATTAATCTATACTTTTTTCGTAAAGTACCTATTAAGAAGAAAAGTGAAGCTTAGAAAAAGTCATAATGCTGACACGTTGCTAAGATGGTATAAAAATTCATCAGTCAGAAAAATTAAATACATTGCAGGGCAGATAAGTGTCTGAAAACTGATTCCTTAATGAAACCCTTCATGAAACAATATGGTGTGTAAAACACCTATCCGTTATTCCATCCGAGATCCGACCATTATATTTCCGCGAGCACGTGGTTTAATGCGATACATCTCTCTACCATGCTGCTAAGTTCTGGGTCAAGTGCACATTATACATCTCGGAATTCTACGCCAATTTTGCCGCCTGCATCTGTGCACACCGTTTATTGCGATAACTCTCGTGCAACCGCAGATTAGACCGACAATTTCCAATCAGAGTTTTAGCGTTGTTCATTAAAATGCATCGTACACTTAAGCATTGCTTCTGCCTGTAGTGATAAATCCGATTCATTCTTCCAGTGGCCAATTTTCAACTTTACTGAACTCTGAGCTAAGCCAATCACATCCTGTGAATTAGTTTTGTTTCTAAGGATTACGTTTTTACTCAAGGTTCAAAAAGTTGTAAGAACGGGCCTAAATAGCTCTCTCATCAAGCTCTAATCTGTTACCAATTAACAAAATTTGATCTTCTCGTAGCTTACGAATACGTATTTAGTTACGGTCGTACCCACGTTTCTGAGAACATGTCTTGCAACAAGTAGACAGAGCCAGCTCAACCACAGGTGGCATAATAGAAGCTCTGCCATCAGCATCAAGCTTCATTCTTCAAGTTCACTGACATGCGTTGGGTTATACCGTACGTCTAATCCATGAGAACCGTTTCAAACTTGCCGCTCGCTGTATAACCAGCCTATCAAATTTGATTTTCATTGATGAAATACTTGAGCCAGGTGCTTGAAATGTATTAGATCTTTTCTTTGCAGTTGCATGCTTCATTAAAATTGTCCCCAGTTCGGTACAACCACAACTACTATAAACCTATGGCTATATATTATCACGTGTGCATTAATGATTTTACATACCTTCCTGCAATTGCTCGGCCAGTTACCTACAACTCTGATGGCCTTAATTAGTGTACGACTAATTACTTTTCACACGACGGGTTTTATCGCGCACAAATAACGCTCGGTTTTGACACATTTCGCTGGTGATCGTACAACGTGACTCGCGCTGTGGGGATTTTAGTTTCTCCGCGAGCAATAACGCTGAAATTTGCACGCTGTTGTAGATTAAAAATTGGCATGCTGCACTTTAGTTAAAGGTGTAACTCTCAGCGTTACACTGTTATCAGTCATAAACTCCTGTTTAAATTTAGATACTTTGTTATTTGCCTTAAGACTCTAATAGATCATAACTACGATAGCCAAAACGATATACAAATACTAGTAAAACCACAGAGCAACTTTATATTTATAATTGCATCCTTAAAAGGCATAGAAAAGTATAAGAGAAAAAAATACGCTCTGCTATTTCTCTACTAATTAACCTTCTGGAAAATTTTTATATCTTACGCTGTCTGCAAAAGTTCATGGTTTCTCTTTACAAATCGGAACAAAGTCCGGCTAAAGTCGCCGTTTCTACCACTGTCTAATTGGCCCACGGAGGGGAACGACGCTGCACTCCACACAAGAGATGCGCTTTTGCAAATGCAGAAGGCTGGCCGTGCCGATCCGGTCTCGAACCCGCGGACCGTCGCCCATTTTCGAGTGTTTTTTTGCTCGAACATCATCGCATGGCTGGTCAGACGGAACCAATCTCTTCTTTTCCCCCTTCCCGGCAACACACAGTGCGAGTCTCTATCACGAAGCCCATGCTACACGATCGCACTCTTACAGTACCGCTGCATGCCCAACAACGCCAATAATTAATTGCTCGCTAACAGGAATTGAAAGAAAATAATAGCCGGTTTGTAAAAAAAAAAAAAAAATGTGCATCATATAAAATGGGTTAGCAGGCCCATATTGAGTTGATGTGCAAACAACGGATGTGGAATATCAAATGGATGTCATCAGCGGAAACTAGCAAACTGAGAAACGGCATGTGCGATCGAAATTGGCATTTTAGGTGGGAAAATACCGAATTTGGAAGCGTGTACAAGCTTGAACGTCTAAAGTGTATCCAACCCCGCCTGACATCAACTCTAGCCTTGGCTGTTGCACGTTACTACTAGTTGCATTTTCGCTTTTGGGGTGCGCATGGGAACAGAGCGTGATCATTTGAAAAGAGTCCGTGCGCTTTAGCAACAGCGCAGGTGGGTGAATACATGAATAACTCTAACATCTTACAACTCAGGTGTATGTGTGCGTGTACAACTTAAACCTCTACTAAGTGAAACGCTCTATCGAGAGCATTTCCCCCTTTTTACACACAAACGCCTTCTTCCTGTTGTTCGACGACAAAAACAAAATTAGCGACGAGAGGAGATGAAGGCTTCTGACCATCTAGGACTCGCAATCGTCGTCTTTCGCCGTTTTTAAACGATTCTGTAATTTCTAAGTGACTTTCGCACTGGTGTGACTAAAAGTTTCCTTTGTTTTATTCGTGTCTGTAACGTATACCAGGTACGAATGGAATACAATCTCCTTCATCTTCGTTTAGCAGCGAACTTTTCTCCAGTGCAATTTATTGTAAACTTTGATTTTGTACAATACAGCAGTACCGGTTGCGATCGGGCAAAAATGTTCCCGTCCCGTAGATTAACACTCGTTTTCTTTGCCCTGTCGTCGAGTTACAGAGGAAACGTGTGATACCTATGGGCAATACATTACACAATCCCCCCCTATTGAAAGCATTTAAGTTATTAAAACGGACGTGATTGCACGAGTGTGAAGTAGATGACAAAATCAACGTTCTTCGACGACAATGTCAAGTCCGTGCTCGCTGACTCCGTAGGCTCTAATGGGTGTGAAAGCCTAAGGTGGAAAGCGGAGATGAAAATAATCACTCGGCAAAACTCACGCCGGCACAAACATATAGGTTACGATATTTCCAGGGTTGTAGTCGACGGTTTACGTGGGTTCACGCCGCATACCCATAAAAAAACACCGTTCGCAGACCCAAGAGAGGAATTACTCCGTACACGCTCCGGTTCCAATTGTGGTTCCTAAAGCTGTTGCATGTTTCACTTTGCTACGTGTTGAGAACCCCTAAAAACAAATTTCGGTATGAGATGTGTGTATAGTTCGCCTCCCTCCGAAACGCACTGAAAATTTTGAGAAATGTTCTAATCTTAAACAAATTGCCTGCTTAGCTGAGTGGTTAGAGCAGTTGCCATGAAAGCACAAGTTCCGGGGTTCTAGTTCTCGAGTAAGCAGGTATTTTTGAAGTGATTTTAATATTCTTCAAATTAATACTAGCCGTGTAGGTATTTGGCTGTAAATTTGATATCCTTGCCTGCGGCGTTCTTTCTCGTGATTTTCTATCCTATAATTTTTTTGAATTGTACACCCATCTATTTTTCGTTAGAAATACGGCTATTTTAGATTGCCAAAAGTTAATAAACGGTATCTTAAATCCAAACAATTTGCCTGCACCGCTAGAATTTGGTACAAGTAGTGGACCAGGGATCAATTCTAGACCCTCTCCTTTGAAATCACCCAACGGACGCGTTGCTTAGACTATTCAACAAAAGGAACAATCAATTTTCGAAAAATGATCGCGTACATCCAAAAACTAAATTCAGTCTTCAACTCTGCCTTTTTTTTTAAGAATATTAAGAGCCAGTTTTACAACTTTTCTTAACCTCGAGTTATGAGGTAATCATCAGAAACAAAATTAATTCCATGCATGTAATTGGCTGTTGCCATGGCGATACCAATTTAATCCTAGGAATAGCGATTAACTCCAAGTTAAGAAAAGTTGTGAAACTGGCCCTAAAATCACTTCAAAAATACCTGCCCACTCGAGGACTCGAACCCCGGATCTTTTACCTACCGTACAAATGCTCAAACAATTGAGCTAAGTAAGGTACATTGTACATACATATATACATTTGTTCCTTGCTTAGCTCAGTGGTTAGACCATTTGCTCGATAAGCAAACGGTCCGGGGTTCGAGTCCTCGAGCAAGCAGGTATTTTTTAAGTGATTTAAATTTTCTTAAAATTATTACCAGCCGCGTACTTGGCTGTAAATGTTAAATCCTTGTCGCAACACCGTCTATTTCCGCGGCCAGCTCTCGGCAACATGTAGCTTAGCGTGCTGAAAATCCACGACATCCTTCAGCGGGCACGGCTGCAGCAATGCATGGCGCCTTCACTCCCCACAGTTTCAGGAAGGTACTATAAACTGTGCGCTTCAAAGCCATGCTTCCACCTCTCTCGCTCTCCTCTTCGATTCGTTCATTCAACTCTCCTCGTGAATTTGTCTACCAGTCTTCACTCGCGCCCGCTCGCACGGCAAAAGGAAGGATCCCAAGTCCGAACCCATCATCAACTTACTACACCCAGCCAGTCATGTTGCCTTGACGCTGCGCGCGGCCATGTGCCTTTCCGATTCTGCGTGCCTTCTTCTTTGCCGTGCCGCGGGGTCAAGATGCCATTTCTTGCCGGGTCACGATTGGGTAGCAAGCTCCGTTCTCAGGTTCAAGCGCGTACCATCGCCGACGACGCGTCGGCGGAAGACGCGCAATATGCGTGCGCGCAATGTGCGTACGACGACGCATGAATGCGCAACCGTTATCTAGAAAGAGCGTCCGAAGAATCGACGCACGCTGCGTCCGAGTGCGTAATCATGTGTTGTAAACGATCGCCGTTCGTGCATTTAACGAGCGTCAACTACATTGACTTGTGGAAACACGTGTTTTCTGAATCGGACCGATTGTGCGCTCTTCGCTGCCAGTCTGTGTACTTATAATTGGAATTTTCCTTTCCTCGCATTAGCATCACATGGCATCGTACGTTTTGCCAAGCCCCTAACTCGTTTGCTACCCGCCCCTCTCTCCTTATACAGCTGAGAATTACCTGTTAGTTTGCTTCACATCGATTTAATTAACTCGCACCAGCTCCCGATAATTCCCCTTTCCCATCACCTATTCAATTAACCGGCCATTACCAATCATCAATGAAACGCTGAAACACCACTTAACTGCACTCTGCGTACTGGAAGTGTTATCACAGATGTCATCCCATCTGATGGTACAATTGAGCCACCTGTTCAATGTCGTCAAACGTAACGAGGCTAGAACGTTGTGGTGTGCCATGAACCAATGCGATAAAATCCTCGTTTACACTGAAGACTTCCTGGATTGTTTGTATCAGTGCAACAGGAAGAAGTCTGTCGGGGCGGAAGTTGATTTGGCTGCTTCGTGCATAATTTCTGTTATTCACTCGGATACCCGACGCCGTTGTGAAAGAGAGAAAGACAGAGAGATTTGCATGCGATGCGTAATTTTCGATTTTGATTCAAGCCAGCGATTTTTGCGTCACATTTGTGTTCGATTCGAGTCTCGATCGCCGCTGCCTGCTATTGGATATTCTAGTCCGAGTGCGCTACTCGGAGAATAGACATTTGCGAGCAATCACAACGCTGTACAGAAGTCTGACATAAAAACTAAACGTCTGATTTTGCATGCGACTCATTGCCGGTTGCGCTTAGAGATGCGTTACTACCTTTGGCAAGAAAGGTACTATAGATAGCGTGTTTGTAGCATATTTGGATGAGTCGTGCTAGAGCATCATTAACTATTCACACGCCTCAGAAGGAACTCCAAAATTCACCGACAAATTTCGTGTAAACGGAATTCTTTATTAGCTTCTCTTTTGCTTTTGTTTAGGGATCTCTGCCTGACTCCTGTCTATTAATATGCTCACCTATATTACCTTGGTCGTCAATTCGCTCGTGTGCCCTCGTATAGGTATTTGAAAACAGTGTTTATTTTTGGATTATTTCTGATTTCAAATGAACGGACGTTTTGTCATTTATATTTAAACCTGATCGCATTGGTTGACTTGCTATTAACGATTGTGATGGTCAACCGACCACGCGAGGTAGGTAATTATTAGTATAACGAATATAAGGAGCGGAAAATTACAACATTCACTAATGCTTAGTTACGGAGCTGCAAAATGCGTATACTTCGTATAAACGCTGGGATGGAAACTTATTGAGTAGATGTACAACATGTTCTGTTTACCTCAGCCTATTTGCTTGAATTGAGACATTATTTCCGTGCAGCCTGTATTACTCAGCAAACTTTCACGCGACGTACAATTTTTGCACAAACAACTTCTTTTAATACCATTCGAGTCATGCAGGCCAAATTTTTGACGACTAGGCAAATTCTTCTGAAAATTACGACGGAAAAGGTGAATATTGCATTAAACTGCAATCATCGTTATTATTTTTTTATGACATGCACAATTTGTCGGTGAAATCTCCTCATCAAATACATATCATTCATTTCTACACATCGTTGGTAATTTCCTGTGTTAAATATGAATAACTTACCCGGATTTGTAGTTGACACGGGCTTTCAGATCCGCTGGTTCATACACGCATGAATTTCGCGAGCCTGATGATGACCATATAAATGCGGTTGAAACGAAATGTCTATTTATACAAACCGAACATACCTCCAAACAGAAAACACCTACATACCAACGGTTGATTTTCAGAAGATTACCTCAATTGCAGGGCATGCTGAATGCCCGCTGAATGGTACTGATATGGGTTTCGATAAATTGGTAGGCGGATGCAAAATGCAAATGTCGAAGAGCGAAAAAATGTATGTATCGCCTGATATATCCAGATTGTGATTCTAATCCTTTCCCTTCTCGGCCAGACCGCTGCTGTGCATGTTTCTCATAACTTTGCGTCGAAATATATGATCCTGTTCGAAGGATATCCAAAGTGTCCTAACCGGCTAGACCGGGTCTCGAATGGGACTTTGGATATTCCGGTACAATTAACAAAAAAGTGAAGGCCATCGCCAGATTTTCTCAATCTGAACTCTGGCTAGAGTCAAGCACCCTTGGGCCGGCTTTTGGGCCGGCTCTTGGAGGCCGACTCCCGCGGCTCGGGGCTGTATGTGACAGGAGCCGATCCACGAACGCTCTCCCTTAATATCAACGAAATAGATTTCATCCGCTGCTCTCTGGTCGTGCATTTTCGCGGACCAATCCGAAATGTGCGCATTTTTCTAAAGCCGGTCGGCGTTTCTGCTTCTCACGACTGCAATTATAAACGCGTCAAACAACCAAAACCAGTAGAAGGCAATAAAAGTGGACGTTATTAACTCAAATCTGGGCTAATGTTTTTTTTTTTTTTTTACAAAAATCACAAAAACACGCAACTTTCCGCAAACAATATTGTTTTTCATACTTTTTCCTTATGTCTTATCTATGTAGGTAACTTTCGGTTGTAAGCCTTGGCGTGGTACTAAACTTAAACTGGATAAATATCTTTGTTTGCATCGGTATTTGACGAATGTGATGTGCATCCGTGATTTAAACCAATGCTCTTTTATTTACCGAAATAATTCCTACTTTGGTGGAACCACAGTGTGAGTGTGAACACACTTTACCCGTTGTCCTGCCATGCCTTAGCGCACACTCCAAATCGGCATTGTACTTTGTGCGTAGCCGCAATTCAAATCTGACATCTGTGCTGCTGTATCGAAGATTCAAAACACCAATCAAATGGTTGTAATTGCCACTGAACGCAGTAAAGCTATCATTTTATCGCTTTATTGTAGCTAATCTTTCGTTATCAACGTCGGTCCTTCCTTACTTAGCTATAAAGTTTCCATCAATCAATGCGATGACTACGAAAAATATCAATTTTAAGTCTTAAACTAGTCTTTTATATCTTCGTTGGAAGTAGGTTATCATCTAATCACGTATGCGTAGCCATTATCAAACTACGAAGCTGTTTAAAAACATGTGTAAGTACACCGGCTTACATAGTAATTAATTTGATGTTGAATTTTTTTAAACTCCTTCTCGTACTTAATTTATTTCCCAATGTCGTCTGTCATTCATGAATGGGATAATTCGAAACAATCCTGCGATACCTAGATCTGCGATCCTCGTTTGCCGTACTTTCCGCGAGGCACATAGTAACTCGACGTGCCGATTCACTAGGTTGCTATTTACTTGCTCGATCGGCTGAATGAATCCATACTGTCATCTCCGCACGCAGCGCACATCAATCAAACCACGTGGGAACCACCTGTACCACCTGACGCGCGCATGTCGCGACGCCGGGACCGCCGTGCGATGCCTGGCTAGTGTCGCCGGTCGGATGTCTCGCTCGATGACCAGATATACGCATTCCCTCACGTCCTCACCTTGTCTGACGTCATGAACTCTGTGTTATTGACCTCCACTTTGCCTTTCCTTCTTACTTTTACCTGTTCGTTCCATTCTCAGTCCTCCTCTTCTCAATTCTCCATTCCATTCTGCCTCGAGATTGCCTCCGAGTCTCGTGCTATGTGTGATCTTGGGGCACTGTCTTTGATCTGGCTCGCTGGGTACATGTGTGTAGAAGGCATGTATGGCGTTTAGCCTTTAGGGATGCATACAAAATTGTGAAATGATTCTTGAAAGTTGGAACGAGGCATTTTTTTATAACTCCATCCCGCATTTGTAGTCAATTACAATCAGATATGTGGCGGTACCTAATGAAATCGAATTGATTTTTTTTATCCGTTTCCAAGTACCCGAGACGAAACTTAAATTCATACTTCGCTATTTTACCCAGATTATTTTGTTATCGCTTGTAAACATTGTGCTCGCCATTGTTACTTGTACAATGGATGCTAATCAAATGCAAATTGCACCGATCGTAATTATTCTCGTTGATAATTAGTACCAGGGCAAACCATCTAAAAAAAAAGAGAATTGTTCTTTTGTATTTTTTACTTCCGAAATGAACCGAAGCGATTTTGATTACTCGCCTAGATGTACACACGTGCTTCGAATTAAATAACCAGTGCGTTGTGTTCAATACGTGCAACAAGAAATGATATATTTTCACCAAGTTGTCCAATGTCACGCAAGCATTGACTGAAATAAACCGACGTGTAACGCGCGGTGGGAAGCGTAAGGAGAGCCAAGGTAGACATTGTCTACCCTAAAAGTCAGCAGGAATTACCAAAATCGTAGCTGCTTTTTCATGAACAATGATTTCTCGCGGTTTAATCAAGTTCGCGCGAAATTTACGTACTCTCTAAGTTAGAGTTAAGTCAATTTTAAGCCAACTTTGAAGGTAAGAACTCTGGAATGATTTCATGATGCCGATACAAGAATATTTATATTATGGTTACTTTTAGTACATCCCTGAAGACACACTATGTCTCCCACGCTTCTCTGGCAATGAGCTACTTCTATTGGCGCACTAATTAGTAATTACATTCAAATCGAACGCGTTCTCGAATCTTGCTTCTAGTCGCGACTTCAAGCTATTCCGGGAGACTCCGTGGAAGATTGCACACAAAGTGGCATTTCAATCAGATTTGCATACCACTCTGTAGGCGTCTTCGCCGATGCCCACTCGCCGGGGGTTGCTAAGGCGACGCTCTCACGCACGCCGCGACGCCGACGCCGACGCTGGGATAATGACGCAATCTAAGGCTTGAAGTGGCTCATCAATATATCACGCCCATGCAGATTCAATGTTCAGTGGCGTCGGTCTGTCACGTCAACTGAAGGGCTGCACATGTTCCGCGTCTTCAGGCGAGAATGAGCGAACTTGGTTCGGAGGCCGTGTGTCGGAATTGACTATTCAGATGTGTACTTGCGTGGTTGACCATGACGGAAGAACGCAGTAATCACCATGATGGATTTGGGCGATCAGTGGGGGTGGGGGGATTGTGAAGTTTGGGATCATCGAGGCGCTGATCAGCTCGTAGCATTGAGTTACTAAGTCGGCATTAAGCTACACTCTATTTACTGGGAGAGCATTCTTTAAAAGGTTGGAGAGTCTTTTTTGGGTGTAACGCAGTATGATCTCTAACTGTATCGACTGTAAAGTCGACGACAAATTTCTTGTCGCCTGGACTCTGGAATTCCCACAGCTGAGAGTGGTGTCGGATGATTGGGTCATCAAAAGCCACGAGGCTTTTTACCAGAATAGCCGCGGTCAACATGGTATCGTACCTGATGCAAGGAAAGCATGGACGATTGGTGTGCAAGTTCAGTCTTGTTACCATCCCGGTTCCAAGGCCTAGACGGCCAAGTTTCAAGCTTGCTCTAGCAAAGGTACACTGCCGGAAATGTGCTAAACATATTTGGATCCAAATCTGTGCTGCTTATTTTAATTCAAAGCTCATCAATATGTGTGAAATACGGGTGTTTGAATCATTGATGACAAAGAATACGAGGAATAACGTTGGCAAACGCATTTGGCATCGCTAATGATGTTTTATCTACTTAGACCTAATCACTAAGTTTGTTCTTACAGTGGGCACCACTTCTCCTAGTGGGTAAGCTCATAAAAATATAAGTGTAGTTTTATCATAGTCTGTTTTCAAAATTGGAAAGATTGTTAGTAAGAAATTATTAAGAGCTCGATCAACCAAGGCGTACTGATTCGATCAATTGGTCCCAAATTTTACCGCTGTCTTCACTATTTTAGCGTCACCGACACCCAACCTGGCTGTAGACGGCTGGCTAGGAATGTTTATGACCTAAAAATTGAACTCGTATTCTGGAAAAATAATCAGTTCATGAAGGAGGTGTAAATAGAGGTACGTGACGTAACATGGCGTCCAAATCTTTGGATTTACTTCGAGTTATGAATTTTGGAAAGTGCCTCATTTAATCAGTGTTTGGGAATTATTTGAGGCTAAGCTATAGTATGCACCATTGGGTTTTAGATTAGTCAGGCACCTCTATTTATCCTCTCTCAATACACAGAGTTTTTCAGAATTTTTCGGACAAAAACGTGTAGTTGCGGAACCTCTAAACCGATCAAACGAACCCACTCTCAATGCTAGAGCATAGCTGTCAGTTTCAAGAACAACCGACCGTCGACAATCGTCTTAATTGATCTTCGTTTTCCCTAATCATCGTTCAATCAGCGAGGTGGAATTAGTTTCGCTTGGAAGTTGGGGCCTACAATCACGGCCTACAAACAAATGCTACTGCACAAACAGCTGAGTGTGGTGAAGTTCAGTGTTCAGTGTAATTTCTGCGTCGAGCTGCTTTTAATGTTTGGAAGAGATGGAATTCTCGATTCTTGGAAAAGCTCGCTGGATTTGAGAGCCGACAAATAATTCCGGTGCTTATAAAGATTTGCTAGGCGATGAGCATGTTGATGTAGTGTCATTAGTCGTGATAGTTCGAAGCGCTGGATTTCCAACTGCAACAGGAAATCTTCATGGATAGCTTGATTTCTTATACTACATTTTTAATTCACATTCTTTTGATTACCCAATAATGTTTTATTGTTTATTGGCAAGTGGTGTTTCAACCAATAATGTGAGAAGCAAATGATAGCATTTATTTTGTTTGCTTCACGATGTTTATATAAATGTGCATGAAGCAAAGACAACATTCCCTTGAAGGTCGACTGAACTAGAAATTGAGAAATTCTCTTTCCAAACAATCACTGAAATGTGCCCAATATCAACAAATAGCATACCAGCATGGATTCCAAATCACGCATCACATTCCGAATTGCCCTGTCTAGAGAATGAAAAATTGTTGTCACCCATTAGGCATTTCGAATTTGAAGTTCACATGTATATTTGTAACTAGATCATACGAAGGAGCAACGTGAAAGCTACACCAACTAATTGGTGTGAATTGTAGTGCAGCTGTGTTGTTTATAAAATGCAACTTACCTCTTCGATTCTAGGCTATTATGATGAATAGCAATATAAATGTACTGCGTTGTATGCAAGCTAGTAGGTACCTATAAAATAAAGCACCAAGAAATGCACGCAGCAAAGTTAGAGAGATACAGCCACTGAAAGATCCGCATCAACGTCGATCCGCCTTTCACTTCGATACTTTCTATATCGAGTCTGATATAGCTGATAAGAGGCGGAAATTATTTCAATAAATTGATCAGAAACAGGGGATCATAATTTTGACAAGTTTGATTGTGCGAGATGGAGATGCAGAAATTGTTATGCTGTGTGGAAAACGTGAGAGTTAGTTGGAAATGTGTCGTTTCCATTTGTGGATCAGGAAAATGGAAATCTTTCCCGCTTTCCAGTGAGACTCTTTGAATCCATAATTCATTATCCCGTTCACATAGCTTACTCTTGTGTTTACAGTTGTATTTGCGTTTTTAACCTTTTTCCAACAGACTGGTCAACACAGGTTGGACAAAACCAACGAAGTTTGTGTGGATTGATACTTATTCTTGTATTTTTTAAACTAACTTTTACTTTTCGGCAGAAATGTTGTTTACAAACTGACAGATATTGGTTGGAGCAAATAGTTGGAATTTTTTAAGCCATGTATAACAGGGTTCTACCTCCGTTATACCTTGAAGAGTTACGTTCGGTATTTACGCTGACTGCAACCTTTGTGTACGTTTGCCATTTCTTCAAGTGTGTTCCCAACATTTGACCGTGTTCATAGTTTATGTCTTTTTAATGTGCTTTGGATTACGTCGTTGTGTGCCAGATATGCGCTTTTGGCCACAATTTCAGTTATTATCTGGGCTGTGGTGAACTTGACCCTTGGCCTTGTCTCCCATCCTTGAGCGATACATAGGGACGAATGCAAAACGCACATGACAAATTATCAGTGACGAAGTTGCGAAGCGTAATTGATACTGCACTGGCACATTTGAATAAATTACTAAAAAATCGATTCTATCGATCGGCATCATAAAAAAACTATATTTTTTATCAAACGTCTAATATAGATAACCCTTTGGGAAATATTTCCTTACGTCATAAGGTCGATTCGAACTTCACATGCTAAAATTTTCTTGCTCGGAATAAACCGTTAAAGTGGCCTCTTTTTAATCCTCCCCCCCCCCCCTTCAAAAATTATTTTTTCGGATAGACTTAAATGCATCATGGCAGTCTTAAAGACCTTCCAAAAAATATTGAAAACATTCTATGAATTTACACAAATTATTTGAGATTTTGGTCAGCCCACGCTGCGACTCTATCGACACGAGAATGGCATAGGAATGTGTGTAAAATATGACACATTCCTTCGATCACTTGACTTAGCCAAAATAAACTACCGTTTACTGAGTCAAGTTTTCAAAGAACTTAGGAAAGATGAACAAACTTATCATAAGCCCCCAATATTTTGTACGACCAAAATTACTCCTAGGTGCTAGTAGTCGAAAAATTCCCTGTGTGATTCTTGGTGGAGATTTTGACTTGAGCGCCCACAGCTGAAAAATGACAAGTTTGACCAGTTTTCCTCCCGACTTGTTTGAGAGCAATTTTTTTCTCCGTGCCTCTACATTCCTATCTAACGACCATTGAACACAAGAAGTGACGTTTATCTGGTTTTTGGGGTTGGAGCCCTTAAAGAACGCATAGAGTGCTCTAAAAATAATCGACTCTGAGGGCAGAATATCCGAAAGATTTGCTCATACGAGAGGAGAAAACAAACGATCTTGTGCACCCCAAATTTGAATCAATCACCCACAAGTCAATCTCTCGTTTCTGACTCACGGTTTACAAGTTTGTAGGAAGTGAATAATCAAACATTAACGCCCGACTCAACGGCAAACCCCTTCAGCGCCGATAACTACGCACAATTCCTATTTGGTAGAATGCAAATTTCTCCGCATAGCCAAATGATTCGTCAGATTCACAAAGTCCGCGATGGCGGGCGAGGACAGTGACCTACCCGCAGATTCAAAACACGTCTCCTTGAGCGCGTCGAGCGCAGAGTCGAGAGTCATTACTCTGCCACGCCGAATCGTCGCGAACCATCCGTGCTCCGTGCCGTGCCGTGCCGTGCCGTGCCGTGCCGTGCCGTGCCGTGCCGTGCCGTGCCTTGCCTTGCCGTGCCGTGCCGTGCCGTGCCGTGCCGTG
>QKMV01000380.1:0-23719 GCA_003287335.1 Lednia tumana
AGCCAATTTTAATGCCAATTATTGCAAGTAGTTCAAACTAATTCCGTAAGGAACTCCACCGTCGAATTTAAGGTTAATGCTTAAGGTTTAAGGTTTCAGTTAAAAGTTTAAGGTAAATTACAGTTTTAAAAACCTTCTATGCTAAGCACTCTTAATGCGTTAAAACTTCCACAATGTTGATTGCCTCTAGAATGCTAGTGGTCCATTGCAGGGCGTGTCGTGAACTGTATCGTAGGCTTCATGCGGGGCAATTCTGTGTTTCACAAGTAATACAACACATGGATAGTATCCAATAATGTAACTCAATAATATACATCAACTCTGATGAAGCCTTCAATACAGTTCGCGAAACGTTGGGAAATTATGAGTGCAATTCTTAGGAGTTTCACCCAGTTAATAACAGTTTTTTTGAAAACTAGTGCTGAGATTAGGAAGTAGATATCAGTCTCGATAAAACAATCATTCATTTTCAGTGGTATTCATTAGTCTTGAGCACCAGGCATTGCACATGAAATCGTCGAAAAAACCATTCAAAAATAATAAAAAATAAACCAAATAAATAAATGTTCTGTAATATAAATTACCAGAATCTCTTCGCAGCCATTTTGTTCAAGATGTGACAGCAACACCCTTGTGTCACTGGAAACTTCTGCGGGATCTCACGGCAGACTCGATGCCCCGGACAAAAACAAACAAATGAACCATCTGTCGATTCTTAATTAAATCGTTGTGCAGGTAAATCGGCCATGAAACAGCTTTAGTTTTCCGATGGCCAATTACAGGTTAATTAAAATCCAACAGCTGAATCGGCTGTAAAAATAGCGGCGATGGCGGACTCCCTGCGATGACACATATTTCATCCAGCGCTGAGACACGTCAAGTTGTCAACCTTGGCTGGAATCAGATGCAAGTGCAACTGCAATAAAATGCACATTACTATTCAGTGTTTCCTTGTGGCCTGCTGAATTGCTTAGATGATTAACTTAACAATTACAGACACATTATAATGTAAGTACTACTTAACGCCCTTAGATTATCTGTAATTCTCATAAGTACGTGTTGAACAATTTCTCCAAGTGTAGCTCCGCGTGTTGTTTCGGTTGTTTTGTTTGCGTTTGAATAATAATTTTGTCACCGTAACAGAAAAAAACAAGACAACTACGAGGAAAATTTCCCCCAACCGGGATTTGAACCCGGGCTCTTGGCAGCAAAATGCATAGCTAGTGGGCCGACCCAGCCGCTTGCTACCAGGGAGAAGAATTTGTGTCGCTCTTTTGTCCAAAGAATAAGAAACAAAGAATTCCAAAACAAATATTATACATTTTTACATTTCTTATGGCTTGATGGTTTGCCGAGGCAAACTTTGATGAGAAATCGGGTAAATTGGTTACAAAATACTTTTCGAAATGAACGAGGTCCACTGCAATTACTAAAACAATATCATATTTTAATTAGTTTATGAAGCAACGAAATATCTTCAATGGCTAGAGTAGACTTTCTTATTACTAAGAAACTGTTGTCCAAATCGCCAGACACATTTATCTTTAGCAACCGAACTGAATTTAAAAATACCGGTATGTCAGTTGGCTTGCTCTGTTCGAATCTACGGGGAGCGTGCTTTTTTCACGTAAAATTTATTTTCCAAAACGTTTAATGAATAGAAGCGGTCGGGCAGATATTGACGCATTAGGAAATAATGCTTGCAAGTGCTTGTTTGCGCTCTTCTGCGATGCACCGCGCCCCATATTTGGCCTCGACGGTGTACGACGGGCCCGAATGACGCATTACGCGTCCGCGTTTTGCGTAATCGATCGGTAATCAGCCAATCACACGGTTCGATCTTGGCTCGAAATAAGGCCACACGAATTGCACATTTTAGACATTTTTTTCTCTCGTCAGGCATCCCTGTCAAAGAAGGTCAAAAGTGCGTCTCGACGAGGCATGTGAAACTTGAGTGAGCGAATTTTCACTCGTGTCTCAGATATTCCAATACACATAACGCCAATGATAATAATTTAAATACAAATGCGTTTATTAACTCACTATATACTGCCAGAAGTCGAAGATTGCTATACATACTATAGAAATTACCAAAATGTCCGAAGTGCATAAATATGCGCCATGTTTTTAAAACCTGAATGTCAAACATCACGAAACGGTTAGGGTTGTGCTCTGACAGTTAACCATCAATTCATAATTGCATTATAAATTGTTTCTTAGACCTTAGAGCCGTAAGAGAGGTCTTCTTTCTGAGAAGCGATTAAAAGATATAAAATTTCAAACGTAATTTACGATATTGCATTCGGAGCCAGGTCAAGTTAAATATGATTAACTTTTTTCCTAGCGAGTGTATAAAAAGCATTCAAAAATGGTGTGAACCTTAAGGTGTGCACTGTGATTGATGCAGCAAGCCTATAACTGCAGCGCTCACATGATGCACGTGTATCCCTAACTGCATCGAGTAGGCTGCAATTGCGTCGGATGCATCTGTGAGCTCTTACGACGCCTGTCACGTCGACCCGAGCAGCTCTAGTCGCAAGATAATAGATTATCATTGACATGATTCAAACAATGGAACCCCCTGCCAGTCCTCGCCAGTCCAAACTTCGGCATACGTAGACATTTGCTCTCACATGCATTTCATTTCACGGCGCTTTTTCCAGCGGACTTTTTTTTCCGATTGCCTCTCTAGGTATGTATAATTGTGAGTGAATTGCATTTGGCGTTCTGCAGCAGCAGCAGTAACAGCAACGCAGTTCACTTTTTCTATCGTTATGGGATGTGATTCGAGTTCCTAATCTATATTTATGCTGAACTGAAATGCTTCTAACCAATAAAATACTCGCAGCTATAAAAATATGAAAAAAATTGCAAGGGGCATTATCCTCTTTTAGGATTGAATACCTCGATTATTTTCGATTTCAGACGATAAATTAGACCTTTAAAAGAACGACAGCACTTGCATAAGTATAAATGAATAAATCATTGTCCGAAGACATGGAAAAACTCAATCCGAGACGCAGTTCATTTACCTCATAAAAATTATTCGTATTTATGACATAGTATAATGCGAATCAAGAACGAATCGAATCGTGGCCGTTTTAATTTGACTAGCGGAATTAAAGTTGCAAATGTTTGACCTCTTAAATTAGCGAACGCAGGTTATTATTCATTTCAATTTTCGGTTACCAAAAAGATTGCTTCTCCCTTGCGTGTATATATGTTTGAAATTTTGCTTGAAACGCTGGTCTAATTTCGAACAAGTATAACATTTTGCAGGTAGCAAAACTCGAGCCCATCTGGTGTAATGTCAATCCGTAACACAGCCGCAGTAATAAACTGATGTGTTTTTAAATCTGCTCGCTCGACAAATTAATTCTGTTATCTTCGTGTAAATCCTGCCGACTAACCACGTATACCTATATGATCGTGATTGACATGCCGTTCGATTTATTCCTGCCAGTAAAAGTCCGCACATATTTTATGATGTCCAGCCAGCCGCGCTTCTGCAGCGGCAGAACTGCAATGCTAGCAGCTCTCTAGCTGAATCATGTCGTACCAGGCCGACAATAACATATTGTTAATTGTTATCTGGATCGAAGGTATGCCCACTTGTCCCGCACTTGACGTCGGGTTTGTCATGTGCAGATTGCAAAAGTGCGGTCCGCCGGATCAGACAATGTCTAAATTTGGTGCTCTGGATCGCTGCCTGTACATCAGGTACGTGTTTACCTTCTTGGCCACGGTGCACGACAACCATAATGTCGATCCAGATCTTGTTGCCATGGAATCGTACGTTGTGTACGGAAATATAGGCTCGAATCTCTCTTGGCGGTCATTTTTCACAACATTAGCCTCTTTAAAAAACTGCAATTTCATGAGCACGGATAGATAACATTAAAAAAGTACGGTGGTATAAAGTACCATATGAGAAGACAATTGTAACTAAAAGTCACGTGTTCAATTTCATAAAGCCTATGATGATAATTTGAACATGATGCGGCAAAGGGAGGTAACACTTGGCTGCTAAGTCTTTAATTAATTGATTGATAATAACGAGATAATTAAGTGGCATCAACAAATGATTGATTAAATTCAGTAAAACCTGTTTTCGATTTGTGGCCAGTGCGTCGAGCCTTCCGACGAGGATGGCCACCTTCGCGAAGGGCGTGACACACACGCTTAATCCACGGCACCGACATTCAATTGCATTCCTAGTTCGACAAACTTTTTTATGTACATTTCTAAATAAAGCGTGTCATAGTTCCACAGAAGTCTGTTGCCGAAGCAGCGGCCGCCGCCGACACCGCCAACGCCGGCAGGTCTTATTCCTGGACATATGTGCATGTGTTATGTTTTTATGCAGATCTTGCATAACCATAACCGGTATCTTACCTCACTAATGGTCCAGATTTTCGTCAATACCGGTTTGCCGAAAGAAATGTTCTCCCTTTCATCTGCATCGAGCAGAACTGGACAAAACGATGCGATCGCGTACATAATTACAATGATCAAAGGTGTGGGATTCGCGCGGAGGCCGATTCTTCCCTGTAGATCTGCCGGTTGGTGTTCGCCTGGGTTCCACACGGTGCAATTCACAGCGCACACGAACCACACCTTTTTGATGCTCCCCCGCATGTAATGAATGAGTCGGAGATCATTTGCACTTCAGCAGCCGCCCGCGTCCCTTTAAAGTTTAACAGCTCACCACTTCGCATATGCATTACCCTTGACACATCGACGAGAGCCAGCGCTAATAAGCCAGCGTGCATTTACATTATTTACACCGACCAACGCGGTTCAATCTTCAACTTGACACCTTGCCACCACAGAGTTCCAAGTGTGTACTTATGTTTGTCTCGTGGTTTCAAGCGTAGTTTGGCGGAACGTAATCACGCTCTCCTTGAATGATCTTCCCTATGCCATCGATTGAAATCAGTTTATAAATCCAACGGCTCTGAAAGTTTCCATCGTTCTATTGCTATATTTGCTCACTGGTGAAAATAATCAAGAGAACAGTAACACTTACAAACAACTATTTTGCAAACTACGTAGTATGTTTGTAAAACATTGGTTTTGAAAACTAGTTGTACGCTTAGGAGCTTGAAATTAATCCAAAGAAGTTTCTAGCAGTTGCCCCTCCTTTCAAAAGTTGTGCCTAGTTAGTTAGGTACACGTGTACAAGTGTACACGTGTACAAGTGTACACGTGTGTCGTCCTTATCTCTAGATTTCCAGTCACCGTGGCATATTCGCACAAATGTGTTGTTCATCTCAGAAACTTGCCGACTTGCAAGTTAGGTCAGCAATAATGACAAGGACAGAAGGTCGAGGAATCGGATCCGTGCACTTCTTGGATAGCACAATAAGTCTCTACAGATAACATGGCATTAGTATTTTTTTCACAGTCAATAATTATCCAAGAGCATATCGACGCTACATCGAGGATTCCAAATGTTCCGGGTAACATTACGGGTCATGTGGCATACTATTAGCCAAGCGTACGCTGGTGGAACAATTCGAACAGAGTACAGCACCGGCATAGACAACGCCGATTTAATTCCATCCAATCATAGCCATTAATTTTCACCTTTCAATCGAGTAACGAGTACATTCCCCCGCCCGAGGACCGATTCACATGTCGCTCTGTGGGATGGGTTTTGATCCAGATTTTTATTCCACTCAACTAATCGATAATCAATGCAGAAGATTATAATAGTGGTTATCATAAAGCTATGTTTTAATCGGCAACGTGGCGTAAAACGTATGGGCACAACTTGAACTCTAGTGTAATATATACTACCTGAGCGGGGCCCAATCGTCAATCAAAACGGTTATTGCGGATTAAGCAGCCCCAAGGAACTTCTGGCAGCTTCAATCAATACAATTATGGCAGCTACGCATAAATTAGTGTTACGTAGCTATGCTTAATTTAGTACCATTTTCTATCTGCAGATCCAATCTCGAATAATATCCTAGATGCAATAATTTACGTTTAAGGTTTATGTAAGTTTATTAACAAGTAAGGAGGTAGGCCGATCACCATAAAATAACTTCTATTATGCTACGGACAGGATCAACAATGAGTTACCTACCTATATGCCAATTATTAAGAAGTTGTGAGGAATGAAAAGCTCGCCGATTGGATCGAGCGCCTGTCTCGGGCGTCGATCAGGCTTCCCCAGAGAGAGTGCGAAGTGAACCGTTCTTGAAAGAAAATATTATCTTTTAGATAAAAAGTCTATTAAACTTGGATGTGATATTATTGCCCCGCTCACTCAAAGGTGCTAACGTACCGGGCTATTATAATCTAATACCAGTGTAGCTCAGGGCACAAATCGAATCAGACCAATGATGTATAATTTATACGAAGCTATTAATTTTCATGATCCAATACTTTATTTAGATTTGAGAAAAAATTGCTAACCAGCGTTGCAAAAATGATAACAGCCTTTAGCAAAAAAGTTTGTAAATGCTGTTAAATTGCTCGCATACTTTTTTTTGGTGCAATAAAAGAGTGCCATAATTTGTTCGTCGAAACAAAGAATAAATAAAATTCAAACGTTCGTGTGTCGCGAGCGATATCCAACTTTATTTATTTATTACAAAAAAAAAGCGCTTGGTATAGAATGTATTGCACGTCGAAAACTGTTACGGTGGTTGCAACCCTAAAAAATTTAACTTTCGCGTAGACTTAAATGCATCGTTGGATCTAAAAATGACCTTCCAAAAAATATTGTTGACATTCTATGAATTTAAATAATTGAGATTTCGGTCAGCGCGCGCGGCGACTCGATCGACGGAGGAATAACACAGGAATTAGCTTAAAATACGCCACATTCCTTCAGAAATCACCTGAATGCAGCTAAAATAAACTGTCTAGTGCGGAGCACTTTTCTTTATAAAACATACGAAAGATTAACGAAATGGCGCTAATTCCTAATATATCTTGGACTTAAATTACTCCAAGTGCTCAGGGTCGAAAAATTCGCAGTTTGATTTCTGTTGGGAGTTTTTGGAGCACCCCAGCTGAAAAATCCCATGTTTTACCATTTTTCTCCTACAATTTTTTTTAGTTTACGGCTTGCAGCTCTTTTAAAGTCGATCAGGGAGTGGAATAGAAAACCATTTAATATCGCTCTTAATCCATGCAAAAACTATTTGTTTTGCAATAAAATCCGCATTCGTCGTTCATTTTCTCATAGAGAGTATAATTTCCTAGAGTGTAATAGTTATTGCCTAATGCAATTATCTTTCATGTATAGTACCAAAAAAGCGCGGTACGCAGTACTTACCCGTTTCATCTCGGCCAAGTACTAAAGATATTTAGTATTCATAAAAATAAGTTGCACACGCAGGGAAATCTCCATTTCTGCATACCGCGGTGAATGGCGCCGACCTGTTTTATTCCTCCGACGTTCAACCGCGTCCACCGGCCGGCGTCAATCAGGGGCCCCACGTGCGCTGTAGCACGCCGGCGTGCATGCTTTCATTTTACTACACAATGAAGTATACACAACACAACGGGCCCGCACAATAGTAGATCGGTGTAAGTGCATAAATGACGAACATTCGCTCACACAAGCACATGCATGCATTTACTACACAGGACGTTCTGGAAGCCGAGCCGTTCGGCATACGTAAAAAAGTGCTCGTAAAATAAAGCTATGTGAGTGCATTACGATTGATTGTCGTAAAATGTTCCTCGGGTCAGTTCTCAGGCGGAGCGAATGCAGTCTTGTGCGCATCAAAACCTCGATTTAATTATCTGCGAGGGAATAATTTGCTTTGACGTAACATTTTAACATGGGTTTCGGTTTTAACCTTTGTTGGAACGCATTTCATATGATTGTTATAGGTGTATACGACGCTTTTCACGGAATCCACACATGTGCGTTGGTGTCGTCGGTATTGGGACTTGGGGCGTTGGTAGAGAGATATGTCACGCTTTCTGGGTGGAGGGTATATGCCGATAGACCTATTCCAGCCAAGAAAATAATCCTAGATGTACCCACTAGCCACTTTGGTTGTGATTGCCTTATCCTGCCTGGGTTAAATGCCAAAGCCAGTTTGATACAAATTTGGGTATTTGATACAAGTTACAAGTTACAAGTTAGGATAGGGCAATCACAACCCAAGTGGCTTTACTTAGTGGGTACATCTAATATTCTTTTCTTGGCTGGAATAGGTCTATTGCGATCAAGTATCTGATTCCGAATCGGGGTCGAATCATCTCACAAAACACCGTATATCTGTCAGTGGCAAAGCGTGAGTTTGTCAACTGGAAGAACATGGAATATTTTCACGGATGTGCTGCAACCATAATAATGTTGATAATAACATGCACATTTTTGTGTCTAGATCATAACATCATTACGCTGCACTGGCAGCTGCAGTATTGGAGACATTCTCAGATGAGTCTCAGGCTTGCGGTGAACAAAGTTCGCGTGAGATTTTCACTACCCTAACTTTGTGGGTGAGCACATTTGGCGCGAATTGGATTTAAACGTGAAAAAGAATTGTAAAGGAAAAAGCAGCTTAAATGTTATTAAAGCAAAGGTAATTTATCTTGATTTTTGGGGAAGGCAGTGTCAACCCTGTCCCCCCTAACTCTTCGCCACTGCTGCAAACTTGCAAACTTGCAAACTTGGAAACGCTGTGGTGCACGCGTTGATGAGTGACCACCTACGCGAACTTACAATTTAGACTTACACATTATTTTTGTTGTAGTTACTACTCTTTCACATTTTCGCCTTGCGAATTGTATGGCAGATCGAATTGAATTCCACACTGCTTACAAATTCCAAACTTCAGATCTCTTAATATCCAGGCCCCGTCACGTCACTTACGAAAAATTATACAGAAGGCTTTGAGCTATTGTCTTAATGCTAACCCATGTAAATCTAATGGGACTTTCCCAAACTTTAATTATTGTTTATTAAAAAAAACTACTGAACTGATTTTCCTCAAAAACCACAGAGCTATTTTCTGTCAGAGTTTGCAGAGATGGCAATAATTTGGAGTCAATTATAGCCCCCATGTTAATCTCACGAGACTTCTTCTAATTATTGAAATTTTTATAAAAAAATACTACCAGACTGATTTCCCCAAAAACTTTACCAGTTCTATTCTCGGACAGTTTACAGGGATGGTTACATTTCTCAAGTCGATCGGAAATTCCGTTCTGGTTGTTGAGCGTTATGTAGACGCTGCGCTCGCTTGATCGCATCAGTACATCGCACGTGGCTACACATGAATATGTAACATTTCCGTAATTTTCTTTATTTTCTTTGCGTTTCTTGCTTGCGTAACTAGTAGCATACTTGCTATTAACGGTGCGTTTGCTTTGGTTTGAGTTGTTTTTTCTAAAGGGCTGTGTCTTCCTACTTTGCGACGGTGATAGTCGCGGTCATCTTCAGGCAGGGACTGGAAACCTTCCTTTGTACCTAGGGAGGCTATCATTCAATGGCAATACTGTCTTGCCAAGCTCAAGATGTGTAAAAATGCCAGCCGCAAATCAAAATTTGCCCATTATTCATTTCATTTCATTTTATTACACTAAAGTTAGATAATCAATGTTGGCCCGAACTAAGTAAAACATATAATGAAAAATAGAGCCTGTTTTAAACGGTAAAATTTGTCATCCAATTTATTTGACACAATTTTATTCCACCATCTGTAGCCAACTTGTTACCTTTGTAAGTTTTTGAAACTGACATCGTGTCAAAGATCGGATGAAATGTTTGACCCATTTAAAACAGACGTAATAAAGCAGTAGAGTTAGAGAAGTTCGAAAAACGGGATTTTAGGTGGATAGCAGGAGTCGAAAGAGTAACATATTTAGCGGCTAAATGTTTGCGACGCGCCACGAGGATTCTGACACGTGGTGAGCGAAGCAGACTGGAAATTCGGCAAATCTGATTTCGGAGAGAAGAGCATTGTGTGTGGAATCGAAGTTCGAGCCATGCGAGATGAGAACTAGAAAGGTTATATTTTGTTCGCTACTTGGTCAATAATCGTTTGGTGAACAATGCATGCCGGCAGTCGACTGCGGCAAACCACGACGTGGACATGAATGACGACACAGAATAGCTGAGGAAGCTGGGAAGGACTCCGTCGGCCGCAAGTCGCGTTCTCGACTTCGTGTTTCTTCTTCTCCGCGCTGGCTGAGTGACCTGGTCAAGTGGAAGCATTGCCAAGAATGTACTAGCAACGTACAAATAACAAAAAACACCGTTTCAACAATATTTATAGGAGTGTAGCGTATTTTTAGCCTTTAAACCGAATTTTGGCTACAAGGCATCATAGATAATAATTGTAATAACACACAATTAAAATAACAATGTTTTTGTTGCAACCAATAAACACAAAGAAAAAACAAACACATATTCGCTAAACGGTGGTTTCCAGAGCCATGTTTCCTCGATATTTCACAGGGTTTCTCGGTGTTGATCTGTAGGTAAGAATTGTCTTCTCGACGGTTCGACGAAGCTCGCTTCATCATCTTCAGGAGTCAAGTCAAACAAAAAAAGAAACATTGTTCGTTTGAGTTCACTCCTGGAGATGATGAAGCGAGCTTCATCGAAACGTCGAGAAGACAAATCTTACTTACAGAGCAAACCCGAGAAACCCTGTGAAACAAAGACATCTTAGTTTAACGCTCCACCAAACCCACATGCGGAATTGTATGTGGAATTATTCGACAGCAATATATTTAGTAGTGGTATTTAGTATTGCTTGGTGTCCTCATCCGAGTGAACTGTCGAATCTCTATTTTCGATTTTTGGAAGTCGGGAAAATTTCGAACTCCAAGCGAACTAAATAAGCAAGATGATTGCGGACCGCAATTTCAATAGTATATAATATTACTGCAAATTTTGCATGAGAAATGTCCTCATTGATTTCTTCACATCAGCATATTTTACAAACTCTCTCAAAGGAATGCCATTACATATTATTGGCACCCGATACTTAAGGCACCTCTGACCAAATTTATTTGAGCACCGAGACACTGCGTATTGTGCCAGTTTGAGTCGCCTGGTGTTCCCGTGATACGTCGAGCTAAATTTTAATTCGACAAGAAAATAATATTTTTAAACAAATCGGTATTCCAATAGTGAAGCATTGCAATTTAACTATGCATGATTTTTATCCCCATCTAAATTTATGATTAAGTTGACAAGGACTAGAAATTTAAAGCCATTTGTACGGCTGGTATACATTTGAAGAATATGAAAATCAAAAAAACTGTTAGTAAATGGGTTAAACTGCTGAAAACGTCTAACAAACAAACTTGGCAACTTTGTTTGTTTTTAAAACTTTGGCAGTTTGTTTGAAGTTTTCAGCAGTTTAACCCATTTACTAACGGTTTTTTTGAAAACTAGTGCTGAAATTAGACAGAAGACATGAGTCTTAAAATTTTAATGTGAAAATCTCTTTAAAAAGACCTGCCTATTCGAGAGCTCGAACCCCAGACCTTTGCTTACATGGCAACTGCTCTACCACTGAGCTAAGCAGGATACGATATTTCACGAGTGAATTAAAAAATTATGAGTGCTAGATCTCACAAGGAGAATTTGAACCAAGAGTCTTTGAAATAATTCAAAAATCGCTCTAGAACAAGAAATGCTATGCTACATCACAATCTAACCAACTCAAAATCCTTGCGAAATCGCCTTGTGAGATCCACCGCTCATAATTACTTAAATTCACTTCCGAAATATCGTACCCTGCTTAGCTAGTGGTAGAGCAGTTGCCATGTAAGAAAAAGTTCCGGGGTTCGAGACCTCGAGTAGGCAGGTATTTTTGATGTGATTTTAATTGCCTTGAAATTCTGATTAAGTTATTTGGAACAATAGATCAGGCTATTCGTGTTTGAATTGAGACTAATTTGGCAATGTGATACTCGAAAGCAGCGCCCCAAGCTAGTAAACTGTGAATGAATAGCGACTCGATAAGTGAACACCAAGCTTTGCGTGAGGTATTTTAAAAGGCATGCACAGTTTTTACTTGTAAAGCTGAAAAAGCACATGATGGCCGTTTATTACAACAATGCATCTATGTTCCAAGCGATGGCGGAGCGTAATTACGTGCATGGATTTGCTACAACCATAAAATACACATTTTACTATGTAGATCATGAAATTATCCCAGTTTTATTACCTTTGAAGTTGTCAAGAATAAGTACTTATTGACATACACTCAGCACTACACTCACTTCCGTATCGATGGTAAATGCAGTTGATCGGATATTTAATCATTCACCCGCGCAAATGTCAATTCAACGCTCAGATGGTAACCAGCATGCGGCTGGGAAAACAGCGTCAACTGTATAAATTCTTAAGACTCATGTTATATTCTACCTAATTTCAGCACTAGTTTTCAAAAAAGCTCTTAGTAAATGGACAGTCGCCCCGAAGAAGTTTTCAATATAGTTAGCGAAACGTTGGCAGTTTGTTTGTTAGAAGTTTTCAGTAGTGAAACCCATTTACTAACAGTTTTTTTGATAGCGTGAACTGTGTTTGTTTGCGCATTCAAACGCGAAAAAGCACTGTGCATTATAAAAACAGCCACAATTTTGATGAAGCAAACGTACTTCCTCCTGACGTTCCTTTCTCCTTTCTCCTGAGGTAGACAGTGTCTACCTTGTCTCCCCTGACGCGTCGCCACTGGTTCCAAGTAAGGATTTCATTAATGATAGGCCCCAAGTACGCATGCTTGTCGCGGTTTTCGATTAATTTCGTACAATTGCAGTAAGTTAGTGAAGCCTGTAAATCCAAACTGTACGTGTCTTGCGATTCTTTGCAGCATTTACAGGGTTCATTAATGCCAAAACTTGGTCTTAGCATTTCAAATCAACGAATGACCTAGACAAAATTTAAAAAAAAATCAATTTGAAGTTTTTTTTCCATAAATAAAGACGTGTCAGCGTTGTGAATTTATTTATCAATTAGATCGTGTTACAATCTTTGTCAATTTTTGTAATTTGATTTCTGATTTTATTTATTGAAGATATCAGCAGAATTTTATCTGCAGGTGTGTTTCTTTCAAGTCCACAAAGCCCGGTGGGGCTCATCCGTGGAAAATATAATTTAATTCCTTTACACTTAAAATCCGAATAGTGAAATTACGTCAGGTTACTACAAAAAATTGTTATTGGAATTTCCTGTAATCATTCGTACACATCACGACATCATTCACACACATACAATACCATTCTTAAAAAAAGTCAAAGCACCAAAATTTGAAATTTTTCGTTAACAGATTGTGCGAAATCCTGTTGAACAACTTTGGAACGTAATATTTTAATAATGGCTTCCCGTTTTTGTTTGTAAACTTAGGTATTCAATATCGATGCGTGCTTCGGAATCTCCCCCTTTTTAGGCTTGGTTTTGATGCAAAGCTTTCATCCAAATAGTATTTTATTGTTAATTTATACATAAACAATCACAACAACATTACTCACCGTTCGAATTGAATGCAGCGACGTTCCCATTACTTTTCCTCCTAACGGAAAACGGTGTCGGTGGACCTACCTCACCCAGGGAATCCACAAAAGTTACCAAAGAAATAGTCACTTGATTAAATAATATTTCATCGTGCAACGTGCAGGGGATTTTTCGATTCAATTCGAGTACAATTTGCGTCCGATTCCAAGAAGCGATAATAAAACCAATCCGTAAACACAGATCCCACGTAAAGTTGGTGGAGTGCCGTGACACCCCCGGGCCCGGCCAGTATTTTTACGACCACTTTTCTCCGTGAGCATCCGAGCAGTGTTCGGTATCCGCTCTCCGCTCCCGCTCTCCGCTCTGCTCGGGCGCGAATAGCAGGGCAGACTGGGTTCGATCCCAGGAAACAGACTTCGTGTCTAATCAGTTATCAGCTGGCCGCACGCTATCGACTGTTTGGGACCTGTCAGAATTGTACGTCAGATTTGAAGAGAAAAATGCTCTAGTTATTACTGTATCACATCTGTCACTGATAATAACAGTAATAATGATATTTTCGAATTTGAATGAACTCGGTGGCGAGAGAACAAGTATTTGATCACGCCAAAGCAAATTGATCTCTTCCTTGAATGAATTAAAACTGTTAAAAATGAAGATTCTTTCTCAAGAATCACAAGTGTGAGTGTTTTAAAATCAAGTTGATTGAGGCTGAAAATGCACCGTTTAAATGTGGCTGTGTGAAAAAGAGGTTCGAATCGTCTCATCACATGGGATATGCATGGAATCAATGAGGAGTCAGACAAACGCAACACACCGCGGATACCAATTTTACTCACAAGGCTTTTATTTTGTTTAACTTTGAAACATCTTCAAAAATTAGACTAAGTCCCTATCAATTTTCTACATATTTATTTCCTCTTTTATACAGTCAAAATTGTCTGTTATTTTCTAGATAATATCCTAATTACTCCTAAACTGTAAATGGTAATAATGATTCTGCTTGCGTTGCGCTTCGACAATGAAGCTCTGCTCCTGCTCGAAGGGGCAGCTGGCAGTCTCGAATCAGATGGACAGAGAGTTGCGGTCGGTTCCGATTGTTTTGCTCGCTACGACCGCGCGGCCTCGCGGGAAACTGGGAAACCTGCCCACGTGGAGGTTTTCCCGCCTTCCCGCCAGCAATGGCGTGTCTTACTTGAACTTAGTACTGAATTAAGTCGGTATCCAATTCTAAGTGTTTGTCTACCCTGTAATTCAGAAAAATACCGACAAAGAAGGTACCCTAAATGCAAATCATACCGAAAACATTACAATTCGCATGTCGTTTTAGTGCAGAGTAAAGAAAAAACAGGCAAGTTACAAAGTTAAAAATTGTTACACATGGTCTTAAATATCATCGCATTTTCTTCCACATCAATCGTAATATTTTTGTACACAAAGTTTTGTATTTCTCAATGCATAAGTATACCAAATTACACCCGACACATTTGTTATTTACGTATTCAAACAATTATTATTAATGAAACATTTTAATGGTCATTTTTAATTAAGTACTAACAACAATTTCGTAACTTTATACAACTATTCATTCCAAGTGAGACGTCTTGATTTTTTTTCTTAATTTTTGTTTAGATTTTCACTGCTAGTTTACCACAATTAACAAGTACTATTACCTCGGTACTTTTAATTTAAATCAAACGCAGGTAACTTACCGAGGAAATTCGTGTCAACTTATTGATGCGTCAATTTAATAATGCATTTAATGCCCTTGCTTACATATTCACTTATTTGCCAAGCCATTAGAAAGCCACGTGGCAACAATTTGCAATCGCCAAATCTCGACTAAGGTTTGCCGTTTTAACGAAACCATATTCTCACATTCTCAAACAAAATAGGTACATCAATCACGAACTCATAACTTGCACTACATACACGGAAACTTAACAGCCGGGGAAATATTCATGTACAAAATAGGTAGGTATAGGTATCGTACAGTTGACACATTTTTAATGCGCATTGTGCATCAAGTGCATCAGTTAATGTGTGTTGCACACGTGAACGCAATCACTTCTTGTTATCTCTACAACATTTTGGTGGGTTTCGTACCTACCCCATGGTCTCTGCCCTGTGCCTTCACTCCTAAATTGTATCTTTAACCTATTTCTCTAAGAGAACTCGCATTCGTCCCTCGCATTGATATAAAAAACAATAAAGTGAATTGTCAACGTGTATGTTTCTTAAGACTGTCAGGAACACAGAGCCTCGCACCACCGCTTGATTGCACGAGCCAATGAATAATTACACAATATGGCAGTATGTATAGTCACTCAAGTTATCGACCCTTCTAGTTTAGTTTTATTAAATGCCTTGGAGGAAAGTCATTGCGGTGCATTGACGTGTAAACCCAATGAGGTATGTGTCGATTGATAAAAACGCATATCTGCGTGTTGTATTTGATATGAGTGTTGAAAAGCATATGAAGCATTTCATGAAGTATGGATGGTATAAAATGTTGGTATGTACGCTATCTCTATTGAAAAATGAAATATACCTACATCGGCGCTTGAAATTAAAATTGTGTTGGCATAGTTGTCTACGTTATAGTATGTTTATATGAAAAAATATATTTAATTCCCTGTTATTTATTACTATCATCTGTGTTATGATATGGTATAAAATGTACTGTATAAAAGTTCTAGAAAAAAACAATAGCAGTGTGCTACACTAGTTCTATTTACGCACGCCGACGACATCATTCAGCGTGGGTTCCGGTTTATGTGGCCTCTTTCCGTTTTCCAAACTGAAGCCAGCAAGAGTGAACTCCCGCCATGCTCGCAAATAAAGCTAATACGGCGCTCGCCAATGAGGTAGGTAGTAAAACAGATGCTTTCATCCTTCCGCGTTGTGTTCGCTCAAGGAAAGTAAACCAAAGAAACAAGGATGGTCAAATAAGTGGCATGCAAACAGAAAAAATATCTTGTAAGTACAATTTATTAAATCAAAAATTGAAATAGGAACGAATATGTTATGAATACGAGTAAAAATATCAAAATGGGACTGTCCTATTATTCTAAGCAGGAACTAAAGTACAAAGCAATTAGAACACGACGATCTAACCAATTTTCCGTCAAAGAAAAACAACTTAACAAAACCAATTACAAAAATTATAACTTTTACAAACAAATAATATATAATGTGAAGTTAGATCACAACCAAAGGAACATGTTTGTTTATACGTTTCGCATGAAAATCATTCCTTTTCCTCCGTTTCTCGCCATATAGTTTTTACTTTTTCATCTCGAAAGCGCCACTCTTAGCAATACAACCTACGTAATAAATTAATATTTTCATCTCGTCGTCAATCAGTTCTGGCATATCCATAGCTGCCTTGTAAAAAGCACATATTTTACAGGCTGGACCATGGGGTGTAAAGTTAACTCTCAGACGGGTTAGAGTACGTATTATTCTAAAACCATACATCCTGGCCAGCACGGAGAAAATGATGCTGGCTTTCGTCACCAAATTATTATCACAAATGATCAACCAAAACATGATATAGAAACATTAAAATTGACCTTAGTCATGGTAATTACAAGAGCAGATGTGTATGCTTCGGCAACTAAGTTTACCGCGATAACAAGCAACTAATCAATAAATAATAAATAAGTATGTAATGATCATGATAAGCTCATCGGAATTGTTAACATACTGGTTAACTTAAGTAGTAGGTAAGGTATACACTTAAACCATTCACAATCTTACGCAGATTTACAGTGAAACATAACGAATAAGCATCGTCGATAATATGAACTAAAATAATATCGTGTCTGTACATGTATAATACTTGACGATTTTTTAAGTAACTAATTACCATCACCAAATATAGGTATAAAACTATTCGCAATAATCGATAAAACAAACTTTAATACTGCGGATACAATTAGTAAGGAACAACGAAATGAGTCATGGCCAGTGACAGAAGGAGCCAGTTGTAAGCTCAAGAAAATCGATTACAGAACAGGCAACATTTTGACAAAGTGAGAATAAGGTATGCCCACTTGACTCAAGAGCACGAATGCTTCAACAAAAAGAAGCTGAAACTATGGGGAATGAATAAAGTGGATCACAAGCTTCACTGATAAGTTGAAATCCGTAATAGGAATGATCGAATAAAAAATAATACTGATCGTGTAACGATGCTCAACGAGTAATAAGCTAAATTAAAATGAACATTTTCGTCAATCATTAATCATTCACTCTTTAATTCACGTGCTCGATGAAACATCCATCTGTCTACTATAATATCTACCTTGCAATGCCAGCAAACTGGAAGCCTGAATTAAGGGTTTTATTCGCGTAACGTTTATATAATTTATGATATAGTAGTAAAATTTCTATGGTAGAACTATTAGGCTATACGAGATTGCCATGTTATGTTATGGTGTGTGCATTTGTGTGTGTGTGTGTGTGTGTGTGTGTGTGTTACATTTTTCACCAGAGATCTCGTCCGTGTTACATTTCTATTAGAAGTTTGACCCTGATAAGGGACAATTTTACCCTGCAATTATTCGTGAGAAATTAACGCTCTGTGCGAATTAAGAGAGATTTTAGACGTGCCCAGATCGAAAACAACAGACCACTAGATTTTTTGTCATCGGGATACATCTATTTTCACTTTTCTTGGATATCAAATTCTTTTTTTAACATACCAGTGATTTGTGTATGAAAATAAGTTTGCGTACATAACTAACAGTGAGTTTTGGCTCAATTAGGTACAATTATTTATTTACTAAGGTGCAGAAACATATTTTCCCCAAAATATCTAATTGGCAATTAATTTAAGAAGCATCTTAGCCAGTATGAGTGATTGGTATGCTATCCAAACACTAACAAAACTATCAAATGTGTGCAATTTAAATATATGAGCGTTCTGATGGGTCAAAGATGATTAAATCCCGGGCTGGACAACAAAAATCTCGTCAAAAGCTCACTCGGAGATTTTCCGAACGCACTGCAAATGCACTGAAAATCCACAAGAGATATCAAACCTAACAAGCTATCTATGTTTGGAATTTTCCTGAACAGTCACTGCATACGAGGAATATACGATCATTATTCTACATTAGGTGCCCTCGCCCTCACCATGCATGTGTTTGTTGAATATTATTATATTTCAATCCCTGATTGTTGAATATTTATTTGATTGAATGTGTATCCTCTAAATTTTATGTTATTATTTATTTGATTCACTATTGTGTCTCAATCTGATTGATATATTAGTTCCATTTTGCAAGTGAACTTATTAAAATATTGTGGAGAGGCAGGCATCACCAAGCAGTTGGCTCAATTTCCGCGATGAAAAACAAATGTCTACTTCCTACTCTCTAGATTAGATTTTTGAATAGCAGGACGTGATGTTGAGAAAAACACCAATACATCGTTCCCCGGACCAAGTGTCGCATTTTAAAAAATACAGGCTGAGTGTGGTTTTCAATCGATTAATTTTGTGACTGACTCGTTGTGTCGCTAAAAAATGAGAGGAGGGGGGGGGGGGCATTTTCCGGTTCCATCCGTTGCTCGTTGTGCCTGCTAGCCAGCTTACCCAGCTTTCCGAAGCTACATTGAAATCCATTCACACACACTTTAAACTCCCGAACAATGTCAATATTCTCTAGCTTATTCATATCACAATTACTTTCATTTCATATTATTATGTATATATACCATTTCACACACTTATTACACCCCGATCTATTATACAATGTATAAACCAATAGCCATAAATAGATAGCACTAGCTATTTTCGCAGTCAGTACCTAGGTGTGATAATGGGGGATAATATTTCGTTATATATTGTGTAATGTTACAATGTATTAAATGTAGTATTTCTCTGTTCAAACTTAAAATTATGTAGTATTTGGTATAAACATCTGCAGGAACTGTTTGTCGAGAAAATCATTAGGATGCATTTAATGAAAAATGGTTATTAAAATAAAACATGTTTGTAAATAATTGGAACATTGGCATTGGAAGTCAGTCTTGTATAAGGTAAACTAACGAGCACGAACGAGTGAGAAAAATTATATTATCAATTATCTTCGGGCTCCGGAAGCCCTTGACTACGATAGGTATCGATTGGGATTGACCGTTCATGGGCACCGTCGCACCGTTACAATACAACGCGACTTATTACTTATATTTATTATATTTATTATGCCGATGGAGTCGATCCTCCAAGCACCCTTTCTTAACAATCACATTATCGTGTTCGGAAATGAAAGATAAGCTGATGATTGTTGCCAAATAAATGCTTCCTTACTGCCAGATTTGAACCTGTAATATTGTATCACCATGAAAGTATCACTGTATATGTAAATATTCTGTATATAAAAATTGGGTTTGGTAAATTAAGCTATGAGATTATAAAAGTAGTTGCAACTGTGTGTTGCAATGAGGTCTTGTACTGTATGTGCGATATAAATCAACTTACTGTGAATTTCCAGCCAGAAAGACACGTCTATCTGGCAACAATCAGTTTTATTCCTACGCTTCACAAAAATAAATGCCATCAGCCGCTGTTTCAAAATATGCCGTTTGTTAATTCTGTCCGTTTTGCTCTAGCATTTGCGTCACGTCTTCTCTCGGTAGAGGTATTTGTTGGTGCATCATGTCAATCTCCTCTTCCGCCGAACTGTTGTTGTTCTCGCGTGATCTCCGGCCACTCGAGCTCTTGCAGTCGTCGTCTTTGGGCGACATGTCGAGAATGTGCGGCATCCCGTGCGGAAACAATTCGCGGTTCTTCTCGGATTGCGGCAGGAGGTGGATCATGCTTACGGGGATGGGGAATGAGCCGGTGAAGTCCGGGTAGAAGTTGGCTGCCGAGTACGGGTTGAATCCGGGCGGCAGAAGGTCGTGCTCCTGCGACAGGCCCACATCATCCATGTGGTTGGACTTACCGGTGTTGTTGTTGTTGTTGTTGCTACCGATCGGGCCCAGTGGGCCCAGGCCCAGCAGATCGAGGGGCCCGCCAGGGCTGCCCAGGCAGTCTTTCTTTAGCTGCTCGAGCTTCAATGACTTGCCGTATTTGCCGCGCACGTACATCAGCAGGCTGTTGTAGGGGATGCCGAAGATCCGAGATGCCTGCGAGGTTGTCATCTTCTTGTTCCACACGTGCTGGAGCGCTTCCGTTAGTTCCGCGTTTGTCCACGACCGAGGGGGCCCACCACGGGGGGCACTGTGTTGCCCTTTCGGCCTGCCCACTGGAAATTATCATAGACCATCAGTATATCCCTACAAGTAAAATTTTATATTCATCTGCGAGAAAATAGAAGAAGTTGCTTTTACTTTTTCGCTTGCCCATGATGTGATGGCTGTCATTTCGCGGTTCTTGGTGGATTTCGTTCAGTAACGAGTTGCGGCATGCATCCATGCCGGGAAAAAAGCCGAGAGGGGAATCTAGTGAAAACACTGGAAAAGAAAAAAGGAATAATTAATTCAAAGAATTCAATTCCATACATTGACTTAGCATATCAAGCATGAAATTAAAATCGTACAAATACAAGCCTCTCTCGATTAGCACTGCACTATTTTGAGATGCTCAACTCTTAGGCTTCTATGCAACTTCTATTGCATATCTGATAAACTTCATCAGCCTTTGGCCACATCTAAACTCTACAAGTCAATTATTATTATAAACAAAACTTACTATGTGGGGGGGTTAGAGAGAGCGCAGACATCGAAGGGAGATGAGGAAAGTTGGAATTGTCCATTGAAGAGTCCTAGAAGAAAACAATAAACGAATGTTAATCATTTTTCTCTAAATATCAGTATAGTAGTATACTATGCAGTAGCATCCAGTAGTAGTACACTAAATAGTATACCAATTTAGAAAACGAAAACAATATCAGGTCTGCATCACTAAAACCCTGGAAAAAAATTGACAATAATGCTTATTGTCAATTAATGACCATTGTACAGTTGCAAAATGCATGCAAATGCTAGATGCTGTGACATTTCAATTGAAGCGTTTCGTTGTTGTAAATAGTTTCTTGACTGTTTGTGCAGAAGTTTTGAGAGCCGCCTAGAGAACATTTTAGCAGCGTTGGGGCAAGCATTTTTTCAGGTCCTTTTTTAGGGCCGAAAAACTATTTCAAAGAGAACATAGCCGTAAACACAGCACCAATTCAATGACTAATTGGTAATTAGGATCAAAAGCCAAACCTCAACATGAAAATATTGCTAATCATTCAAGTCAAATTATCACTCCAACAACTAAATATAAAATTTTAGATGGCGTAAAACAACTTACCGGCGGCTGAGGTGGCAAGCCTAAAGATTCGAGGCTGTTGCAGTACTCGGCCCGATCTCTCTCCCGCTCTCGCTCCCGCTCCCTGGACTCTCTGTCTCTCTCGCGCTCTCTGCCGCGCTCTCTGCTCTCCCGCTCTCTTTCTCGCTCCTGATCCGGAGTCTGCATGTCTGCACGCGAGTTCTCCACCATCTGCTGGTCCTCGTTTTCCACCTTGAACGACGGTAGCTGGAAACGTTTCCAAGAATTTGAGTGAAGGTTGCAAGAGGTATGATAAGCCTCATGATTTTGCCATCATAATTGTTTATATTCAATCACCAAATAGACAGAATTCAAAAAGGCTTAATCAAGAGTCAATAAGGACTTTTTCAAATGCAGCTCTTTAAGAGAACCATTACACACACGATTTTAATCGTCTCTGGAATGACCTTTTGAATGTGGTACTATGTGGTCTAGACCACATTCAAAAGATCATTCCAGAGACGATTAAAATTGTGTGTAAAAGTCCTTATTGACTCTGGATTTTGAATGTTTTTTGAATGTTGTCTAGTGTAGTACCTACATACTACATATATAAATTAGGTAGGTACTGGGTAGGTTTATTATATTTTATACTCTATTTCATATTCCCTCCTGAAGATGGATGTGCAATCAATCAGGTCCAAAACATCAAAGAAATTAAATGTTTTTATCAAGATAATAAAGTTTGACTGTAAGTGTGTCAAAATTTGGTCAATTTAAGGTTGGTTTTTCAGTGTCAAGTCAAGTAAAAATCTTCCGACTAACACCAATCATCCCCACGGCAACAGCCAATTCAATGCAGTGATTCGTTTCACTGGACCCGCTATTTAAAAACCGGCCCTAAGTCTCTAAAGCATCAGTGAGGTTAGATTTTTCAGACTAACAGAGAGCTTGCAGAAGTCGCAATGGAATTTGGCTGTACCTTGCCAGTAAATCACTGATTTGAATTGGACTGCAAGGTATTCTGATCCACAGCTCATTTTGGGCAAAGTCTCGCCAGGTGTTTTACCTAGCCATTACAAACACGGCTTGTCAAACCGCGGATCCTGGAGATCTAACGCATTGCAAAGTGTTATATACTAGCAACCTTGCCAACAAAAAAACAGTACAATATGCCTATCTGCACATTGACAAAGCGACAAATCCTATCGGCAGATTTATTTAGCGTTACATGCGCACATGTGGCTTCTGATAAAGCTTGTTGGTACTGAAAACGCTCTTTCTAGCAGATTTCACTACAAATTTAATAAATGCAATCAAAACGCGTTCACTGGTAGAATAAATGTACCAACAATGTATTCAAGCTGATTGGCTTTAGGGCCTGGATTACAATATCAAAACTTCTTCCAAACTATTTTACCCTTTGAACGGCTTAGTGGCCACCTTGGTGACCAGCAATCAGCTTCTTTCGTTTTCAAGCCGTATAGAGGATGAAATAGTTTGGGAATTTTTACTCTGTGATACCGTCCACTATTAAGGCTAGGTGAGGGGCAACTGGGAAAACCCATTCGATTTGAAGTTTATTTTAATTACTGCAGCTAAACTATAAGGGCCAGTTTTTCAATAGCCAGTTAAGAAACTAACAAGCCGTTAACTTGTTATTGCCACGTAGCAACATCCAATCAGAAGTGTTGATTTTGAATTAACGGTCGGTTAAATATCCAACCAGCTATTGAAAAACCGGTCCTAAGTAGTAGGGACATCAAACTTGGTTACCTCCAAGAGAATTTAACTGGCTTTCTAAAAATGTGTGTTTCAAATTTTTATATTCATCAGTTTTTAAAGAACCATATTTAAGTTGAAATAAATGATAATATCCCACTTAAAATCAGATATTTTAAACAAGTTAAAAAAACAAACATTTCCACTACATTACTTTTTTGAGACTCATATCTCCTGACTAATTTCAGCACTATGGTTTTTAAAAAAACTGTTAATAACTGGGT